>JAAGEH010000268.1:216605-241265 GCA_011751065.1 Lasiurus cinereus | reverse complement strand
GAGAGAGAGAGAGAGAGAGAGAGAGAGAGAGAGAGAGAGAGAGATTAGTTGCTTCCTACTCATGCCCCAGCTGAGACCAGAGATCGAACCTGCAACCCTTCACTTGGTGGGCCAACACTCCAATCACCGAGCAAAATGGGCCTGGGCAGTGTTATATATTTCTTAGTTTCAACCCATCTATTTCTATTTAGTGTATATCACTCATAAATTGCTTCAAAAAATACAAACTGAAAAATCTCAGCCTCTTATTGAATGTTTAAAATGGTCAATATATAATGAAACTATTAATTTTTTAAATTTAAAGTTCATTATTTATCCATTTGTTTACTCTTTATCTCCTCTACACTTGTTTCTTTATTCCTCCTTTCCTGTTTCTATTGAATTGATAAAGTTTTATTGTTTTAATTAAAAATTTAATTTAAGCATTCCATTTCTTTATCTTCTTCTTATTGTATTTTTTAAAATGGCTGCTCTAGGAAAAACAATACACTTCCTCAACTTATCACAGTTTATATTGCATTACAATCACACGATTCACATGTAATGTAAGAATCTGTAACTCTCATCCTTGGTGCAATGTTTTACTTTGATGTGTTGTAAACCCCACAATATAAGCATAGGTACCATGTTTGCATTATGCCATCAAGTCACTTACAGGAAAAAACAGTATAAATCCCCACACACTATTTCAGTGATCTTCAGTCTCTCCTGTAGATTTGAATTCCACCTGGCATCGCTTCTCTTTTAGCCCATAGAAACTTTACCATTTTTTTTTAATAGTCCAGGTCTGCTGGCAATGAATGCTGTCAGCAGTTATTCTGAGGTTTTATGTCACCTTCATTTTGAAGAATAAGTCCCCTGCACACAGAATGTTAAGACAGCCTTCTTTTCACACTTTAGAATGTCATTGCATCTGTTCTGTTTCCCTGATGAAAAGTCCACATTGGTCTAGGTCCTAGACTCTAGGATGTGCCTATTTGTGGTTTCTTTCTATTTATCCCGCTTTGGGGAGGGGGTGGCATTTAGTGAGGCCAGATACAGATCAAAACAGAGAAACCAGGAGAGGTCTAGTGTTGTTACTAGTATACTCACAGTTCATGCACACCACACAGGGCCACTCAGCAGCACTGGGATGGCAAGGCAGAAACTGTGGGTGAGAGCCTTTATTGTGTAACCCCCTCCCAGGAGTGAGAGGGTGAGGCAGGGGAAGGTTTAGGATTGGCTCATTTGAATAACTCCAATGGGCTCTGGGACATAAGAGCTGTCACTGGTTGTCTGTTATCTGGCTTTGGGTGATTAGGGGGGTACACTGTGGCACAGAGTGTGAAGATCCAATAAGTGAGGTGGTTAATGTGTGGATTTAATCAACTGTTTAAGATAACTGGCCTCTAGCCAGGGCCTCAAGCTGGGTGAAGACAGCATTTTAAGAAATACTTTAGGGAGTCACAGCATCGTTGGACCTATGAGCTGGTATTTTTCATCTCACTTTGAAGAATTTTGGCTAATATTTCTCCAAATAGCTTCTCTTTTTCTAGTACTCCACTTAACGTATCATTGTATCTGTTTACTTCTTCAATCTTTTTTCCTTTCTTTGCTTTTCAATTTGGATTTCTGTTATCCTGTCTTCAAGCTCACAGATCCTTTATCCTGCAGTGCTTCATCTTCTTTTAAACTCATTCATGAAATTCATCTTCCAAATTTTATTTCTTGCCTAAATTTCCTCACATCTTTATCCATGCATCTACCGTTTCCTAAAGATTCTTTAACATATTTATAATTTTAGTATGAAAATTTTTGTTTATCTGTGCCAAACTGAAGACATATGCCAAAGAGCAAGATATTAAATGCTCCATTCTTATTAAATAATTTCAACATCTTGGTTTCTGTGGGTGTTTCTCTCCATTTTTTCTTGGTTATTGTCATATATTCTGGTTTCTTTTTATGTCTCCTGATTTGTGGTTGTGCACTGAACAGTCTGAATGACGCAGAGACTCTAAATTCAGTTATTTTTTCTGGAAAGTTTGCTGGATTTTGTTTAGTAACTAGCAGGTCACCTTGATTCTTCACAGGCTTGATTTTGGGCTTTGCCAGAGTGAATCTATTGTAGTTTTGTCCTTAGTCTGAGGGCCTAGACCTGAGCTTTGTGATATGGTTTGAATCTAAGGTAGTATAACACTTTAAGTTTTCAATAGAAAGCCTAAAATATTTAACAAGCCTCTGTAATTTGTTAGGGCATAAATTTCAAACCTCCACTCCCCATCACCAGACATCTGCTAAAATCGCCACTGAGAATTTCAAGTCTCCCAGTTGTTGCTTTCTGTTGGGCCTCTTGGAATCCTGTCCTATTCATCCTCATTTAGTCAGTCAAGAGTTTGGGGGGAACATATAGGGCAAATTTAAGGCTCTGTGGCCTCTTCCTTTCTGGAATTTCTCTTCCAATTTCCAGCTGTGCAGGCAGCCCCAGGAAGACTGCCACTCGTTGCATTCCCTGTGGTCCACATAAGGAGTGGCCGCAGTACAGATCTTCTCTCATTTCTATACTAGAGCCCTGCTCCCTGGTTTTGCCAGTCTCTGGTCACTTTCCAGTGCATTTCAAGTGTGTATGACCAATAGGAGGTTAGTCTGATACAAATGCTCTTGCCATTACTGAAGGCCAGATTGTAATGCAAATTGACTACACCTCTGCTATGCCCACAAGCCACGCCCACCAGCCAATCAGTAGTGAGTATGCAAATTAACCCAACCAAGATAGCTGCCATCACGGAACAAGTAGGAGGCTTGGGTTTTCCTGGCAATGGAGGAAGCCAAGCTTCCCACACACTGTGGCCAGTCCTGGCCTCCATTCAAGGCTACAAAGTTTCAATTATAGAAAGATAAATAAATCCCAGATACCAGGGCTTCTGCTTGGGATACTGAGGAGGGGGGGAGGGGCCTGGCCTGCAAACCACTACAGGACCCTTACCCAGGCCACCCATACCCCAAGGGAACACCCACCCTGATCCAGGACACTCTTCAGGGCAAACCAGCCGACCCCCACCCATGCACCAGGTCTCTATCCTAATAAAAGAGTAATATACAAATTGACTATCACTCCAACACACAAGATGGCTGCCCCATTGTGGACACAAGATGGCCAGCAGGGGAAGGCAGTTGTGGGCAACCAAAGCCAGCAGGGGAGGGCAGTTGGGAGGGACCAGGCCTGAAAAGGAGGGCAGTTGGGGGTGATCAAGCCTGCAGGGGAAGACAGTTAGGGCGACCAGGCCTCCAGGGAAGGGCAGTTGAGGGCAGGGGGGCAGGCCTGTAGGAGAGAACAGTTGGGGGCAATCAAACCTGCAGGGGAGGGCAGTTAGGAGTGACCAGGCCAGCAGAGGAGGGAAATTGGGGACAATCAAACTGGCAAGGGAACAGTTAAGCATCAATCAGACTGGCAGGGGAGTGATTAGGGGGTGATCAGGCTGGCAGGAAGAAGCAGTTAGGGGCAATCAGGAAGGCAGGCAAGTGAGTAGTTCGGAACCAGCAGTCCTGGATTGTTTAAACAGGCAGTCGGACATCCCTCAAGGGCTCCCAGATTGGAGAGGGTGCAGGCTGGACTGAGGGACTCCCCCCCATGCACGAATTTCATGCACTGGGCCTCTAGTTTAAGATAAAATAAAATCCAACTTCCTTTCTTTTATTAATCTAGGTGATGGGCACACAAATGTGTTCACTTTGAAAACCTATCAAGGTGCATGTTTATGTACTTGTGACTACTTTTGCTATAAGTCAATTAAAAAATATTACATGAAAAAGATTCATGTTGGCACCCAGTTTAAAATCCCTCAGGGCTTTCTTGTGGCCTGGGATCAAATTCAGACCCCCTCTCTGGAATTTCTCTCCTTGCCATGGCTCTGGCCACATAAGTTTACATATGACTCCCTAAATAAGACACAGTAACTCTTGTTCCCCCTCCATGGATAACTCCTCCTTATTCTTCATGTTTCAATTTAAACATCATCTTGCAGCTTTTCCTGACCACAAAGCCCCCTTGTGGACACTTTAGGTGCCCTCTGTGGTGTTTGTACAGCCACAAGGTCCCCACCCACGACCTGCAGCTCAGTAAGGGCACTCACTACACGCGCTTGCAGTGTCTAATGAGAACCTGCCGGAAGGGACCACATCTTCAACTCCAAATCTGGCCCGAGTGGGAGCTCAAACTTGCAAGAGTGAAGCTCATGCCCTCCTTCCCGTCATGGTTAGTGCTGCTGAGCAGCTTGCCTGCCAGACCACGCCTGGGCAGCCCGCAAGGCTGGGTCCCTAGCAGAGGCCTGGGTGCTATCCTGACTCCAGCAAACTGGCTGGGCCGGACCCAGCTCCACAACCAGGCATGTGGGTCAGGCAAAGCTCTCCTGGCTGGCCTGCTGCTTCTGCCAGATGCAGACATGGACTGTGAGCTCAGACATTCTGCCTTCTGAAACGTAAAAGCTGGATGGCCAACCAGACAGCTATAAAGAAGTTTATTGTGATAGCAGCAGGCAGTCCATTCACAGTTCACCTCAGGGCGTGTGCCATGCAAGGGCAGCACTGGGACCTGCACTGCAATTAGTGGAACAGAGTCACAGGAAAATAGAATCACTTTTATAAAAAGGGGGTGTGGTTTAGGTACATAGTTTTAAAAAATTAACCCTTTTCTCTGGTTTTCCATGTTTACATGTTACACCGATAATTAGTTGAAAAATATGTTTCGTCACCTTTTTCTCCAATTTTTGACTTTAAGTTAATGATTCTCATACTTTCATTTTGAAGAGGAATTATGCCTGTTTCTCTGGAAATCTAAATCTTAAGTAAGGCATTGCATAGATTACAGATGGGATGAAGGCCTTCGCTCAGACCCTACGCAATTAAAGCTTCCACACTCGGCCTGGGCACTGCTAAGTAACGGGGAGACTCAGGAGATGGCTTCTTGCTGGCACCCTCACCATGGAGCGTCCGTGCTCGGCTGATCCTGGGGTGGTTTTCACAGTCAGCACAGTCCCAGGGGAGGGCCTCTGAGTGCTGACTCAAGCCGCCAGTGACCCTTCCGTGGGAGAGCAGAGATCAAAGACCAAATAACAAGAGAGAACCTAATGTCCTCCGGACGCTTTGAAATATCCATGAAGACACAAACTAGTGAGTCTCAGGTGTGAATTCAACCACATAATGACTAAAGGCCTGAGAGATCTTCACTTCCTGCATGAAGGCAGGGAAACAAATTTAAATTTAAAATGCTATCCAACCAAACTAGACATATGGCAGCTATATTTACGTTAACTCTAATTATCCCCTACATTTCCCCCATAAAATCAAATATTTACAAACTAATCATAAAATCACATAGCAATGGTCTGTGTATTTAAATAAGTTTGCACACAATGCACCCCCCACTTGTGTTACCAAGGAAGTTTCCTTAGGTGTCTTGACCAAAACATTGCCATTCCATGAAATCTAATATCACAGTAACGTTTTACTTAGAAAAATACTCGGGATATATTGTCCCTTGTAACTCTTGAGTGGAATTATTTCTTTTAATCATTCATGGCAATCTTAGAAAAGGACTGCTTTCAAGTCCTTGTAGGGGAGGGGGGCAGGGATCGGTGTATCCTCATGGTATGAGGTGCTGTAGATAAAGCTGATTCCCAGCTCCAGGTCACGGGGGTGTGTGTGTGTGGGGGGTGTGTGGGGGTGAGGGGTGGGGGGGGGAGGGCTCCTTCCTCCTCAGCATAGGCCAGTCTCAGTCTCATCCAGGTGGTTAGCCACAGATTAGTGTCCCCTCAGGCAAAGCGGCCCTGATGTGAGCAATTACAGGGCAGCAGAGCACATTAAGCTCCATTGTTGGAAACCACTTCTTAGTATATGTGAAATCTTTGTTCTTCCAAGAGCTGGGTGCACATACCACATGGGCCTAGTGCAATGCATGCACATGTGGTGGGCAGCAGATGTGTCTGTTCCCCTGAGAAGTGCCATTTTGACAGATCTGATACTTGTCAATCTTATGGAAAAGGAACATGCCACCATTCAGTGTGAGCACTGAAACAAGCTCAACACAAAACAGAGGCCTGCCTTCAGCAGGCTGTGTGCCTGGGCTCTGAGCTTGGCCCATTGCCACTATCCATGGGACAGAAGAGTCACATCATTTCGTATCTTGTTCAGAAAAGGCATTTCCATCATGGCTTCGTGAGGGAAAAACCCGACATGGTCAGGTGGTTAGAAACAACATGGTTTCTGGAGCGCCCATGCTCCCGTCAATCAATCCTTGTGCTTGGAGCCCTGGCCTACCTCCCAGGCACAAAGTGCTCACCTCGCACACAGCAGCGTCAGCAGAGGAGTTAACCATGACCGGCTGTCAGTGGCAACATGCTTTCCAAGAGTTCGAAGTCAAGAATTATCAGCAGGAGAGCCCACGCCACTTCAGAAGCAAGCTGCATCTTGCTTATTTAAATTCAAATATTAATAAGACCTTGTGTAGGGTGTGACAGGAATGGGCACCAAAGCCACATAGAGAATGGATTTTACACTGTGCCACCCATGAGACCTGTGGAAAGGCCCAGAGAAAGGTGGCCTGGTGCAGGGCTCATGGGAACCAGCAGCAAAAAGCATATCCCAGGGACTTATTTCCTGCTCAACCTCCCAGAAAAGGAACTAGGGAAATGTGTTCTGCCCAGGCTGCAGACAGAAGAGGCAGCCAAGGGAGCTTTAGCAGCTAAAAGATCTAAGATGAAGCTGAAGCGTTTCTTGCTCTGGGCGGGGCCTCGTGCTGCAGTGACTCCCAGGACACTTCCACTCTTGCCTGTTCACCCCCTTCCCCTGCCAAGCTTAATAGGATTATAAAAGCAAACTCCAAAGCTCCGTCAGAGTGCTTGAGAGACTCCTAAGCTACCTTTTGCCTGTGAATATGGAAATGATAAATTACTTGATATTTATCATAAGACTTAGATTTTTTAAAAAAGACTGCAAATTAATACTACCCAGCTGAGCTATCCACATGCACCCTTCTCATATTTTTAAAAAGCAGGCAAATAGGAGCCTGTGGCCATGCTCTTGCTGCAGTCGCTGTGGCTAGGAAGCTGAGAGCAACCTGGAACCGTCCACCACAGGCCACCAGCCACCAGCAGCCTCCGAGGGAGCCTACCAGCTCCGCCATTTCCCAGCACAAGCTGCCCAGGGCTCCTAGCACAGGCCACCCAATGACTAAAGGGCTCATTTGGTCTCAAGATGCTGCCATGTGAAGGCAGGGCCCGGGAGCCAGCAGGAGCAGAGACAGTATCTGGAGAACATGAAGACACAGCTCAAAATGCTCCTGGCTCAGGTGTCAGCGTCTTTAGTGGAGAAAGCCAAAGCCCCTTCCCTGTGTTGGAGAGGACAGTCCTCAAGGTAGTGAGGGAATGACAAGAAGACTCTGGGGCAGCACTGGCTCCTGGGTGCCCTCTGGCTATTCTTTGTCAGGAAAGCAGTAAAAACAATGTTTAGAAAATGGGGAAAAAGCAAATACTTTCACAGATACAAAATTGTTTACAAATAATTACCTAAAGTATTCAGTGAAGTGGGTGGGAACAGAATGTTTTCATTTCAATTAGTCACAATGGTTCTGTTGTTTACAAGAGAACAGCCCATCCCCTCTTCTAACCTCCCCATCCTGCCCCAGAGCCTCTACTTCTCATGTTCTCCTGCTGCCCTGAGCCCACCCTGGGGACACTTGCTGGCTGGTCTCATTCCACACTGCATGGGTGCTGGGAGAAGCAGGGCAGGGCTTGGGTGCAAACCACGAGGTGCAGAGTGTGGGCACGCCCCGGCCGGGTGGGCTTGGCTGCTGTCAGCGAGGCAGGCAAGGAAGCAGAGGGGTCTGTGGCTCAGGATGGGGTGCACAGGGCTGGTTTCCCCCCAATGCGTTGGCTGTTTCCCCTTCTGGTTAGAAGACGGCTCTTGACAGAGTCCTGGAAGCTCAGCCACTGGTCTTCCTCTGAGGTACAAACCGAGGAGAGCCTCCGAAGACTCAGAGCCGCCATGCCCAAGGCAAATGCTCTGAATCAAAAGGCGCTGGGCTCCTGCCCAGCCAAGTCATCAGCAGTTGTATAGACAGGTCAGAAAGGATGAGCGTTTAATATAGAGTGTTTTTCAAATGGTGCGATTTCCTATCCTCCTCTGCACATTATAGTTCTTCATGAGTCTGAGGTCCTATAGAAAAAGACAATAATTGCAAAGAAAGTTATAAAATACAGACTGGACATGTCCTAGTACTATGACCTATTATTTGTGCCCACACCTCCATTTTGTCTCTTTTTAAATTTTTAGAAACTTCAGTCTGATGTGCTTGAAAGCAAAAACAAAATAAAAAAGACATTTGTATTTTCACAAGGAAACTACCTGCATATCCCTATACAATAGAAGCTGTTTTCAAAGTACAGTATTTATTGCCAGTAAAATGCACTGTTTCAGTCAGGCTTTCCTTTTTCCTTTAATAAACACCTTCCTACATAGCTCATTTACCATCTCTACTGGTATGCTTAGGGGTTTAAGCTGTTTTCAACGCTTTTGGCTTATAAATATTTGTCAAGTAATTTCTCCATAACTTCTTCTGTTCAGTGATTTCTTGGAGGCGACTCTGCGAGAGAGGAATTACTGAGGCAGACCCTTGCTGCTTTGTGGCCCATGGGCTGCGTCAGAATGAACAGCTTTCCTGGGTAGAACATCTTCATATGGGCTCCTGTAGCCTCCCTAGTGTTTCCTCAGATCCACTCACAATGTGCTTCCCTCTTACTGAGCAGGATGTCTACATTCTTTGCCCGTCTATGGAAATCCTTGAAATTTTACCAATGAATTTGAATTATTTTTATCTTAAATATCTACCCTTTTAAGCTGTGATATTCAATGATATAATCTTCAGGGTGTTTGGGTGAATCACTCAAGATCCATGTTCTGTAGTTGCATTTTTAAAATTAGTTTTGAGCTGAGTAATTGTTAAATCCAGAATTCAGCTGAGCAGTTCAAAGAAGGCCATGCTGTGTTCTAACAACTTTTTCTAATGGCCAGGGTTCAAGGAGACACATCAGAGCGAGGCCAGCATGCAAATGGTCTCTCTGCTCGTGGCCTGAGTCACAGACAAGCACATTTGCCGTCCTGAATGTGTTCACTCACTAGTGCCTGGACAGAGTCATGAAAAACCAAGGGATCTGGCAAGAGATTTTAATCTAATGTCAGGTTTGGCTTATGTAACACAAAACTCCTGAACCTAAATAATAATACAAGTGAAGCACTCTTTCTGAAGAAAAAAAAAAAAAAAGGGAAGAAAAGGCAGTGATTGTGGGGGTGACAACTCCTATTGGCGAGACTGAGGGAGGAGTGAGGAGCACACTGGGCAGCTTCAGGACAGAGGCCACTCTTCTGCTGTGTTTGCAGCCACCAGAAACCAGAACTGTGAAGCAGTCCTTCCCGAAGCCAAGCCGGCCTACCATCTGCATGTGGCTCCTTCGCCGCCAGCTTCTCCCCACCGGCTGCCGCTGCTTTCTCCTCCTGGAAGCGAATCTGTAGCTGCTTGACCTCCTGGTCATAGTCCTGCCACTCGGGGACAATGCGAACAGCTGCCTCCAGCTTGGGCTCTTTGGTCATTGGGTTATTACACTGTGAAAACCAGAAAAATGACATACATGCTTCAGCAGAGCTGGAGAAAAGGTGTGTCAGAGAGCTCAGAGATGTTTCCGCTCCAGGCCCTGTCTGGACCCAAGGCCTGTTAGCAAAGCAGAGCAGGGCCTGGCTCTGGGACAGCCAAACACCCTGGAGGGCTGCTCCCTGCGCTCCCTGAACCTACGCTGCAGAGACAGATGGAGAGAGACTCTGCCCTATAACTGTCGGTCACACACCCCGGGACAGGCAGGAGCAGCAGCCAGCTTACCAAGTCAATAGTCTTGGCCCTTTTCTTAGAGGCATCATCACACCACGTCTCGCACCACAGCCATTCTTGAGGGAGCGATTTAATTGGCACCTGATGGATCATGTTATTGGGCAAATCCTATTTGGTAAAAAAACAACAATACAACATGTAAAGTTCAGGGGGAAATTTAAATAAATGCATAGCAAATTAGTGATGTTAGCTGCTCATTACATAACACATGCAGGGCATAAATTTTCAGAACTGAAAAGGTGCTTACCAAAAACCTTTAGAGAGTCCATAAAACATCGTATAGCTTGCCTGCACCTAAACCGTCCATCACGAGAGCAATTCTAAGAAAAAGTACTGATGCCTTTTGAAAGTCAACTGAAAATAGAGTATGGTTCTTTCTGTTCAGTTTTGCTTAATGTAAGCTCTGAATTCATCTTGTCCTCCTGAGGCCTGATCCCGAATGGATGAAACCCACACATTTTCTAGCCAACTGTACCTATGCTTTGAAGCTTTTTTCTCAGGAAACTTTTTGCGTTTGACACAATAAAACATTCCATTATGAGCCAGCAATTACACTCCAGGTGTACGTGGAGTGTACTTTTCAGTCACAAAAGTACTGAAAGCAGGGACTCAAACAGATGCTTGTCTGACAATGTTCATAGAAGCATTACCCACAATAGTCAAAAGATGGAAATAAGCCAAATATCCATCAACAGATGGATAAACACAAAATGGTACATGCATGCAATGAAGTCACATGATCTGGACAGGAAGAAAACTCTGATACCTGCTGTAAACATAAATGAACCTTAAACCATGCCTGTATAAGGAAAAACATTGTATAATTCCAGAAAATACGTAAATAGGCAAATTCATAGAGCCAGAAAATAAACTTGTGGTTACAAGGAGAAAAAGAGGATTACTCTTTTTTAAAAAATAAATTTTTATTGATTTCAGAGAGGGAGGCGGAGGGAGAAAGAAAGATCAGTGATGAGAGAAAATCACTGATCAGCTACCTCTTGCCCGCCCCCTACTGTGGATTGAGCCCATTTAGTCCACAGGCTGACTGACGCTCTATCCACTGAACCAAACTGGCGAGGGTGGGAGATTACTCTTTGATTGGTGCACAGTTTATGCTTGGGAGGATAAAAAAGCTCTGGAGATGGACAGTTACACAACACTATGAAGGTACTTAATGCCACTGAGTTGTACACTTAAAAATGACTAAAGTCGTAAATTTTATGTTATGTATATTTTACCACATTATTATTATTTTTTTTACTAGTGAACTCACAGTAAGGGAAATTAAAGAATATTCTTCAAGCCGATGAAAAATGATCCTTTATAGAAGCCCAGAAAGATCTGGAAGAATGATGAGTAACCAAAGGGCACCTACATAAGTAAACCTTAATCTAGATACTGACTGTGCTAATCAAGGACTTCTTCTGAGGACTAAAGTATAGAAAGATGTAAACGTAAGGCAGCAAGGCGGTTAGGTTGGGATGACGAGTTGGGATCCAGGAAGACTTGCAGCCAGGCAGACTCATTCATCCATTTATGAATCACCCTGTGCCAACAGGACGCAGGAGTCAGGCTCTGGTAAGTTCTCCAGGTGATTCTTTTATGCATGCTAAAATCTGACACCGAATTTCCCAATTGTTTTGCACTGTATGGTAGGTGGGTAAAATATACCAAATAATTAATATTTGGAAAGTCAAACATAATAGTCATTAAAAGAATTGTAAAAAAGTGTATAGTTTAATTGAGGGAAAATGAAATTAAAACTCTAACTAAATCTGAAAGAAACGGACTAAGGAGAAAAAGGAAACATCAGACACATATAAGAAGGAGTAATATAGCTGAAACCGGTTTGGCTCAGTGGATAGAGTGTCTGCCTGCGGACTGAAAGGTCCCGGGTTTGATATCCTGGTTGCAGGCACATCCCTAGTGGGGGGCGTGCAGGAGGTGGCTGATCGGTGTCTCTCTCTCTCATCGATGTTTCTGACTCTCTATCCCTCTCCCTTCCTCTCTGTAAAAAATCAATAAAATATATTAAAAAAAGAAAAGAAGGAGTAATATAGAAATGACAAACTTATGGGTAGTTATACTAACTATAAATGGTTTAAAAGTTCAAATTAAATAACTGTCACACCAAATAAAAGAACAGATACAAGTTATTTGTGAAAAAAACAGAACTAAAATATAAGTGTAGAGAAAGATTGAAAATAAAGGTTTTTTAAAAAATTCAATATAACCCTAACTGAAAGGAAGATTAACATTAGAATAAACACACTTTAAGGCCCAAAAAGAAAAATTGAAAAGATATTACCAGAGATAATAAAAAGTTAATTTGTCAGAAATATGTATATGACTTCTAAGTTTGTAGCCACTCAATAACAATCTCAAAATACGTAAAGCAAAACTTGAAAGAACGAGAAAGATTTTATGGTACAGAAAAAGATCTTAAAACAATTTCTCAGAAACTAAAAGAGACATAAAACACATAACATATTGCTAAACTTGCCCTTACGAGAATATATAGAAAATCATTACACCTAATGACTATTCTATATACTAAAGAGGTAATATGCAAATTGACCCTCACACTCTGCACAAAATGTGACCCCCATGTGGTCAAAGATGGCCATCACAAGATGGCTGGCAGGGGAGGGTAGTTGTGGGTGATCAGGTCAGCAGGGAAGGCAGGTGGGGGGTGATTAGGCCTGCAGGGGAGGGCAGCTGCAGGGGACCAGGCCTGAAGGGGAGGATAGTTGGGGGGGAGGGCAGACCTGTAGGCGAGGGCATTTGGGGGTGACCGGGTTGGCAGGAGAGGGCAGTTGGGGGTGACTGGACCAGCAGGGGGAGGCAGTTGGGGGTAAATGGGTGAGCAGGGGAGCAGTTACATGTTGATCAGACTGGCAGGGGAGTGGTTGGGGGTGATCAGGCAGGCAGGCAGATGAGCAGTTGGGAGCTGGCAGTCGGACATCCCTCAAGGGGTCTCAGATTGGAGAGGGTTCAGGCTGGGCTGAGGGACACCTTTGTCCCAGTGCACAAATTTCATGCACTAGGCCTCTAGTAGAATATAAATTGTTTACCCAGACTGACCATATCTGAGTCAAACAGCAAATCTCAGTAAACTTCAGTGCCTAAAATCACATGGAATACATGTTCAGATCACAGAGCAAATAAGCTAGAAATTAACAAAATCACAGCAGGAGGCCGCCACCATTCAGTGTTTTGTCAAAGTAAGTTGGTGCGGGGCAGCACCAGTGGAGGAAATGAGGTGGAGGCAGTGCCCATGCATGGGAGGGCAGTGTAAAGGTGGGGTGGCCACCCCCAGAAAGCCTGCCCTAGCCCAGGGAAGGGCCCTTCTTGCCAGAGGATGGAAGGATCTGGAATATAGCATCATTAACAAAGACAGCCTTGTGCACAGGGGATGGCGTGGAATCAGCGCCTGCACCCTCACAACTGCAGGACAGACAGTCATGTGGAAGCAGCGGCAAAGTTGCAGGTGGGCGCAGTGGTCCCTCTGGACCAACAAAGGGCCAGTTATGAGGATGTATCCAGTCACCCACCGTGCAAAGGGGCCCCTGGAAGATAGTGCCTCTGCACACGGAGAGGGCGGGGGTGCAACTCAGGGAGTGCTGTCTTTGGAGAGGGCAGAGCCCAGGCTGTGTGCAAGAAGTGGCTGGCTGAGGATGATGACCTAAATGGAGAACGCTTGGGGTTCAGAGGCTTAACCTTCAGCAAATCAAGACTGGGAGCAAACCACCTGGCTGCAGTTGGGGACTGAAGGCTTATGCCTGTGGGAGTAGAGTCCTTTCCTCTGAGAAGGCCTCGTCACACTATCTTTGGTTTTTCACTCTGAACTCACTGGCTCAGCACAGGGCAGGCGCACTCAGAGACACTGCCGGTCCCCATTCAGACCACGGAGTAAAGCGAGCATTACAATAAAAACTATACATATATTGGGAAGCCCCCGTGTATTTGTGGTCAGTTCTCCAACTCATGAATCAAAGAAGAAATCACAATGGAAACTAGAAACATACTGAATCAAATGATACGGGATTACCACATAGAAACCATGTGGAATGCAGCCAAAATCTTGCTGAGGCAAAATTTGAAATTTGCATGCATGTATTAGAAAAGACTAAAAATAATTAACTAAACATCTATCTCAATAAATTATAAAAAAAATTAAATAAAAGGTAAGAAATAATAACCAGAAATTAGTGAAACAGAAAATAAACACTATAAGCAAGATGAAAAACATTAAAAGCTAGATCTCTAAAAAGACTAGTAAGACTGATTAATTTTAAGCTGGAAAAAAGAGAAAACATAAATAAATAATACCAAGAATTAAAGAGAGCCCTAAACTGGTTTGGCTCAGTGGATAGAGTGTTGGCCTGTGGACTCAAAGGTGCCAGGTTCAGTTCCAGTTAGGGGCATGTGCCTTAGTTGCGGTCACATACCCAGTGGGGAGTGTGTAGGAGGCGGCTGGTAGATGTTTCTCTCTCATAGATATTTCTAAATCTCTATCCCACTTCCTTCCTCTCTAAAAAAATCAGTTAAATGTATTTTAAAAAAAGAATTAAAGAGAGAGAGAAGGAGAGGGAATGGGGGGGGGGTAGAAAGAGAGGGAGGAAAGGAGGAGGAGAAGAGAGAAGAAATAAGTACAGATCCTATAGACTTCAAAAAAGATAGCTGGTGTAATGAAAACATTCTGGCTCTTGATATACATATTTCAATACTTATTAAATAGTATACTTAACCATGTCATTGTATATAAACTATATCTCAATAAGAAAGATGAAAGTTTAGTACAAACAACTCAGTGACAATATGCTAGGACATTTAGATACAACTTAATACAAATATTGACAAATGAAGTAAGAGAAAATGTCAAGAGTCCCATAAATCTTAAATTAGTCATAATTTAAACACAGAAAGCTCTATCTGGCTGCACTAGTGAATTCCACCAAATATTTAAGGAATAAATAATCCAATAAATTAAGTGAAAAAGAACAAAACATACCTCATTTTGTTAAGCCAACATAGATAGGCTTGTTACCAACAACTGATAGGGACATTAAAAGCCAGGTCACACAAAAGCATAAATGCAAATTCCTTAAACTAACACCAGTACAAAGGATTCAGGAACATATCTAAACTATATGACAACAACAGTATGGGAGTACAAAGCTTTTGGATATTACTAAAGTTAAGTTGTTATTAATCCAAACTAGATAGTCATAAATTAAATTATTAATGATAACCATCAAGACACCACTAAGAGGGGAGAAAAAATGGCGGCGGGATAGACGGACATGTTTGGAACCTTATTGCTGGGCAGATGGAGAGAGAGCAGCTGAGAGTCGCACTGGGAGTGATGGCTGGCAAGTTAAGAGTCAGTTATCCTCCAGGAGAAGGTGGGGGATTGCTGGGCGGGGCTCCCCTGACCAGGCAGCCCCACTGCCACGGGGTTTTTGTCTCCCGGAGTCACCAGCGCAAACATGGATACCACGCCATCTAGCAGAGGGAAGTGGATGTCTACGGCGGTCTGAAAGCTAAAGCTGCAGCACCCACTGAACAGCTGGAGGACCCGGAACACCGCTCACCAATGGGCACAGACACTCGGACTCAGAGGAGCTCCACACACCACACGGAAAGGTCAGATTTCGCCTGGGATAAGGTGAGGTCTCCTGTCCCACAGAACAGAGAGGCACACACTGTGGGAGCCGGGCTGCGGGAAAGCTGCTTCTGGAGAGGTCCGTGGATGTGGGGCAGGGCGTGATCCCTAAGTGTGGAAGGGGACTCTCAGAGCAATTAAAAGAGGGGAGCTCTAGAAAACAACTCATTTTGATCTGAGGAAGAAGGATAGCCTGGGAGTTATTACATTGTCCCGGCTGCTTGAATCCCCACAAACCAGTATTGAGAACCACAGAGTAGCAGGATCTAAGCACAGGCTAGAGAGATCCTGTGCTTAGTCTTAGAAGTCAATTCCGAAACATTGCCACCCAGTGGATGACTCACAAATGGACTCTAGCATAATCACAAAGAATAAAGAGATTAAGACACACCTCAGCAGTGGAACACAGAGAACTGCAATACCCTCCCGACTGGGAAACGGGAGTGCCAAGCAGAACAATAGTGGAAGTGAATGACCTCCATTACCGCCCATTCTATTTTTTTCTTTTTCTTTATTTTTGCATATTTTAATTAAAAAACTATTTTTTTTCTATTCTCCTCAATTGATTTTACCTTTTTAATTATTACATTTTTGTTTTCAACTAGTATTATTACTACTACTATTTTACCTTTTTGGAAAAAAAAAGTGTCATTTTGTTTTCTCTTTAGTTTACTTTGGGATTAGAGTTCTACATTCTATTTTCATCTTCCCTTTAGCATAATTGTACTGTTTCAACTCTACCTTTATGCCAACACTCTATTCCTAACTTTCCCCATTTTGTTGTCTTGTTTCTCTTTCCCTTTTCCAACTTTAGATTCTCCCTAATCTTTCTCTTTACCTGGTTAAAATGTCACCCCACTTATATATCTAACTTCAAATCCCCTACTACAAGTTCATAGAAAACTCTCTCTTCTTGTCTTCACTATCGAAAAGTTGTTTTTCTCTATGTCCTTTTGTTGCTCTTCACCTGAACAGTGATTATATCGATTTTTTGTACTTTTTTTGTGGGATTATTTTAGCTTATTCTGCTTGTTTTATTTTGCTTTTTGTTTGCTTTGTTTTTTACCTCTCTTTTCCCTTGCCTCACTCGATAACAGCTGTTATTTGTAGTTTATATTAATCTCCAGATACTGGCTGCTGGCCTTTGTTGGGATACGTGACTGTTCTATTGGTGTTTTCTCCTGACATCTATATTTTGTTCCCCTTTTCTCTCTTATCCTCTTTCTTTTCTCTCTGACTTTTTTTCTCTTTCTCTTTTCTTCTTCTTCTCCTTTTTTATTTTTATTTTTTGTTCATTTATTTATTTATTTTTCTCCCTCTCCCAATTTGACTTTGGCACTGCTTTCCTTTCTTTTTTTCTCCTTTTCCTCTTCTATTTTCTCTACTTACCCCTAACTTGTCTTTCATTGGTAGTCACCTTATTTGTGATTATTAATATCGGGAATACATTTCTGTTCAGTGCTTTGTGTGTTGTACCGGGTCGTGTTGTAGTTTGTGCCTTTGAATCAATGTAGGAGAGAGAACTATATAACCAGACATCTGGAGAAGAAAGACCATGGGCAGACAAAGAAACAGCCCACATATGACAGAAAGGCAGGTATCACCAGAAAAGGAAGTAAATGAAATAGAAGCTGAAATAAGCCTGCCAGAGAAAGAGTTCAGGGACATGATCATAAGGTGGGTGAAAGAATGAAAGACAAAATCGACAATATGAGTAAGAGCCAAGTGGAAATGAAGAAGAGCCAAGAGGAAATGAAGAAGAAGCAAGAAGAAATGCAGAATAATCAAGAAGAAATGAAAATTGACATCACTGCTATAAAGAACTCAATAGAAAGCATCAAAAGTAGACTAGATGAAGCAGAGGACCGCATCAGTGAGCTAGAAGAAAAGGTAGGAAAAAATATCCAAGTACAGCAGCTTCTAGAAAAAAAAGTTAAAAAGCAAGAGGAGAGCCTAAGGGAACTTAGGGATAACATGAAACAAAACAACATCCGCATAATTGGGGTTCCAGAAAGAGTGGAAAATGAGCAAGGAATAGAAAACCTGTTTGAAGAAATAATGACAGAAAACTTCCCTAATATAGAAAGGAAAAAACCCACACAAACCCAAGAAGCTCAGAGTCCCAAGCAAAATGAACTCCAAAATCTGACACCAAAGCACATTATAAATAAATTGGGAAACACCAATGACCAAGAAGAATCTTAAAAGTAGCCAGAGAAAGACAGAAAGTTACTTACGAAGGAACCCCCATCAGACTAGCAACTGATTTCTCAACAGAAATTCATCAGGCCAGAAGAGAATGGAATGAAATATGCAAAGTCATGCAAAGGAAGGGTCTGAATTCAAGAATACTGTACCCAGCAAGGCTTTCAATCAAAATTGAAGGTGAAATCAGGAGCTTCACAGACAAAAAAGGACTAAGGGAATATATTACCACCAAACCAGCAATCCAAGAAATGTTAAAGGGCCTGCTGTAAAAAAAGAAATAGGAAGCAAAGAGGGAACACAGGGGTAAAGAATAAAAAAGGCAACAAATAAGTACCTATCAATAATAACTTTGAATGTAAATGGATTAAATACTCCAATCAAAAGACATAGGATAATGGATTGGATAAGAAAATATGACCCATATAAATGCTGTCTACAAGAAACTCACAGCACAAAAAGAGATACACAGAGTAAGGGTGAAGGATTGGAAGACAGTTTTTCAGGCAAATGGAAATGAAAAAAAAAGCTGGGGTTGGAATACTTATATCTGACAAATTAGGTCTCAAAGTGAAGAAATAAGGAAAGCCACTTCATAATACTAAAGGGAGCAATCCAACAAGAAGTAACTCTGGTAAAAATATATGCACCCAATACAGGAGAACCTAAATACATAAAAAAAAAAAAAAACTCCTGGAGGATATCAAGGGAGAGATTGACAGCAATAAAATGATAGTAGCAGACTTTAATATTCCACTGTCACCACTGGACAAATCCTCTAAACAAAAAGTCAGCAAAGAAACATTAATCCTAAATGACTCACTAGACCAGATGGAATTAATTGACATCTTCAGAACATTTCATCGCAAAGCCAAAGAATATTCATTTTTCTCAAGTGCACATGGGTCATTTTCAAATATAGACCACATATTGGGTCACAGGCAAAGTCTCTTCAAATTCAAGGAGACAGAAATCATATCAAGTGTTTTCTCAGATCACAGTGGCATAAAACTGGAAATCAACTACAATAAAAACAATAGATAGAAATCAAACACATGGAGACTATTAAACAACGACTGGGTAACCAGAGAGATCAAGGAAGAAATAAAAAACATCATGGCACCGAAACCAGTGCGTCGGCCTGCAGACTGAAAGGTCCCAGGTTCGATTCCAGTCAAGGGCATGTACCTTGGTTGTGGGCACATCTCTAGTAGGAGGTGTTCAGGAGGAAGCTGGTCGATGTTTCTCTCTCATCGATGTTTCTAACTCTCTATCCCTCTCCCTTCCTCTCTGTAAAAAATCATAAAATATATTAAAAAAAACACACATCATGGCAACAAATGACAATGACAACACAACAATACAAAATTTATGGGACAGAGTGAAAGCAGTCTTGAGAGGGAAGTCCATAGCCCCACAAGCCTACTGCAAAAAGAGGAAACAATGGTAATAAATTTCCTAACCCTACAACTCAAAGAGCTAGAAAGAGAGCAACAAGAAAAGCCCAGTGTAAACAGAAGGAAGGAAATAGTAAAGATCAGAGCAGAGATAACCAACATGGAGACCAAAGAAACAATTCAAAAGATCAAAAAAACAAAGAGCTGGTTCTTTGAAAGGATAAACAAGACTGATGGACCCCTAGCCAGGCTCAACCAAGAAGCAAAGAGAGAACACCCAAATAAACAAAATCAGAAATGAAAGAGGAGAAATAACAACAGACCCCGCTGAAATACAAAGGATTGTTAAAAAATACTATGAACAACTGTATTCCAACTCATTGGACAACCTGCAAGAAATGAACATATTCCTAGAAAAATATAACCTTCCAAAACTCAATGAGGAGGAAGCCAAACATCTCAATAGTCCAATAACTATGGAAGAAATTGAAGCAGTCATCAAAAAGTTTCTAGCAAATGAAAGCCCGGGACCAGAAGGCTACACAGGAGAGTTTTACCAAACATTCAAGGAAGAATTAAAACCTATCCTCCTCAGACTATTCAAAAATATTCAAGAAGAAGGAACACTTCCAAACACCTTCTATGAAGCCAGCATCACCCTAATTCCAAAACCAGATAAAGACAACACAATGAAAGAGAATTATAGGCCAATATCTCTCATGAACATAGATGCCAAAATCCTCAACAAAATTCTAGCAAATCAGATCCAGCACATCATCAGAAAGATCATACACCATGAACAAGTAGGATTTATCCCAGGAATGCAAGGATGGTACAATATCTGCAAATCGATAAACGTGATACATCACATAAACAAATTGAGAGATAAAAATCACATAGTCATATCAATTGATGCAGAAAAAGCATTTGACAAAATCCAACACCCTTTCTTGATAAAAACTCTCAGCAAGATGGGAATAGAAGGATCATTCCTCAACATCATAAAAGACATATATGATAAACCCATAGCTAACCTCATACTCAATGGCCAAAAACTAAAACCATTTTCCCTAAGAACAGCAACAAGACAGGGATACCCACTCTCCGCTCTCCTGTTCGACATAGTACTGGAAGTATTAGCCATTGCCATTAGACAAGAAGAAGAAATAAAAGGCATCCAAATTGGAAAAGAAGAAGTAAAGCTGTCCTTATTTGTAGATGACATGATACTGTACATAAAAAACTCAAAGGACTCCATTCCAAAACTAATTGACTTAATAAATGAATTCGGCAATATAGCAGGATACAAAATTAATGCCAAGAAATATTTGGCATTTCTATACACTAATAGTGAAATTACAGAAAGAGAGTCTAAGAAAGCAATCCCATTTACCATTGCACCAAAAAAAATTAAGATACCTAGGAATAAACCTAACTAAGGAGATAAAAGACCTACATGTAGAAAACCACAGGACACTGAAAAAAGAGATAGAGGAAGATGTTAACAGATGGAAGAGCTTACCATGCTCATGGATTGGGAGAATCAATATCATTAAAATGTCCATACTACCCAAAGCAATCTACAGATTCAATGCACTACCCATGAAAAAACCAACGACGTATTTCTCAGACCTAGAAAGAACTCTTCAAATATTCATCTGGAACAAAAAAAGACTGCGAATAGCCACAGCAATCCTGAGAAAGAAGAATAGAGTAGGTGGGATCTCAATACCAGATTTCAAGCTATATTACAAAGCAACTGTTCTCAAGTCAGCCTGGTACTGGCACAAGAACAGACATATAGACCAATGGAATAAAATAGAGAACCCAGATATCCACCCAAACCACTATGCTCAACTAATATTTGACAAAGGAGGCATGAACATACAATGGAGCCAAGACAGCCTCTTCAATAAATGTTGTTGGGAAAATTGGACAGATACATGCGAAAAAATGAAACTGGACCACTAAATTAAACCAAATACAAAAATAAACTCAAAATGGATACCGGACTTAAACATTAGATGGGAAACCATAAAAATACTAAAGGAATCCATAGGCAGCACAATCTCAGACATATGCCAAAAGTACTTCTTCACTGATACTGCTCCAAGGGCAATGGAAGCTAAAGAAAAAATAAACAAATGGGATTACATCAAAATAAAAAGCTTTTTCATAGCAAAAGAAACCATCAACAAAACAACAAGAAAGACCAATGTATGGGAGAACATATTTGCAAATGTTATCACTGATAAAGGTTTAATCTCCAACATCTACAGCCAACTTATACAACTTAATAAAGGGAAGATAAACGATCCAATAAAAAAATGGGCAACAGATCTGAATAGAACCTTTTTGAAAGACAACAGAAGGAAGGTCAAGAGACACATGAAAACATGTTCAAAGTCACTAATTATCCGAGAAATGCAAATCAAAACAACAATGCGATACCATGTTACACCTGTTAGAATGGCAATCATCAACAAATCAACAAAGGACAAGTGCTGGTGAGGATGTGGAGAAAAAGGATCCCTTGTGCACTGTTGGTGGGAATGCAGACTGGTGCAGTCACTGTAGAGAACAGTACAGAGTTTTTCTCAAAAAACTAAAAATGGAACTCCCATTTGACCCAGCAATCCCACTCTTAGGACTATATCCTAAGAAATTAGAAACACCAGTTAGAAAGGATTTATGCACCCCAATGTTCATAGCAGCACAATTTACAATCGCTACAATTTGGAAACAGCCTAGGTGCCCATCAGCAGATGAGTGGATCAGAAAACTGTGGTACATCTACACAATGGAATTCTAGGCTGCCATTAAAAAGAAGGAACTCTTAACCATTTGCAGCAAACTGAATGGAACTGGAGAGCCTTATGCTAAGTGAGATAAGCCAGTCAATGAAGGAGAAACACCACATGATCTCACTCATTTGTGGATAATAAAGAACATTATAAACTGATGAACAAAAGGATAGACACAGAAGCAGTAAAGCATCAAAAAGACTGTCAAATTACAGCAGGAAGGTTAAGGAGAGGTGGGGTAGATAAGAGATCAATCAAAGGACTTGTATGCATGCATATAAGCATAACCAATGAACACAAGACACTGGGGGGTTGGGTATGCCTGGGAGTGGGTGGCGGCAATGGGGAGATGTGTATACATGTAACACAATAAAAAAATAAAAAATAAAAAAGGAAGGGGAAAACAATAAAAAAAGACACCACTAAGAAAATAACTCAAAAGTATATAGCAAATGGAATAAAGGAATTAAAATATCCAACATAAAAGGCAATGATGTAGGATGTGAGGAACACAAGAGGATATATAAGATACAAATAGGAAATGGCAGATATAAATCCCATTTCACTGATAATTACATTAAGTGCAAATGCATGAAACTCTTCAACTGAAAGCCAGATGGTATGTCAGCTCACACCTAACAAATTAATATACTGACAAGTATTGGTCAAAACATGAATTGACAGGAATTCTTATAGAGCTGATGAGAGTATAAATTAAAACTACTTTGGAAAACTGTTTGGAATTATATAGTAAAGATAAAAACACACAAGTCTGATGACCAAGCAATTCTATTTATACATGCAACTGAAAGCTGTACATGTGCACCAAGACATGTGCATGAGTGACCACAGAGCATTACCCGTGGAAGACAGAGATGGAAAACACACTGAATGTAGGATAAACAAACAAAACATGCACTACATGCACACAACATAGATGCATCTCTGACACAATGCTGAACAAGAGCTCATCTTTTATGATGCCAGAGAGACAGAAAGGGGAGAAACATGGGAGACGACAATTTTGTTTATAGGAAACATGTACTGTATGTTTCTGTAGTCATTCTATAGAAAAGCAGTCAGATGGCCAGCATAGCAGTCAGGATGCTGGAGACCTTTGCTAGAGAAGGATGGTTTCTGGGACGCTAGGAGTGTTCTATGTCTTAAACTAGGTGGTGGTACATGGGCATTTGCTCTGTGGTGATTTATTAATACACATGAATATGTATATATTTTTGTTTTGTATAGGTGCTATATAACACAAAAAGGCTTAAATGTGTTTAAGGCAGACTTTGAAGTAAAACAAATTGTGTGAAACTATATACAACATCTAAACTATAATTTCACCTCTGAAAATTGTTTAGCACAAAAGAACAGTATTTAGCTTAAATTTCTTAAAAAAAACACCATGGTTTCTGACATAGAAAAAGTCTTGGGATACTGCACCCTACATTGTGACTTGGAGCTGGTTAATTCCTAGAGAAAAGGAGTGAACTGACCCTAGCAGGCAGAGAAACAAATGTATCCGAGAAGTTTGGGTATAAACTGAAAAGATCCAGGCATGTTCAGGGAGCGGGTGCCTCCTCCCTTGCCTTTCAGAACCCTGAGCCCAGGACGATTCCCCCAGCATGTCTTCTCAGAACAGCTGGACACGCCACCCACAACTCCTTCCCCGAAGCAACAGAGCACCGTCCCAGCAGAGGGAGCACTGCGCAGCCAACACTACATTTCCTGACACAGCATAGCATGCCCCCAACAACACACTTACCTGGTCAAGATTGGAAAGACTGTTAGGGTCCTGACTCAGACCTTGGTACTGTCCCCTGAGTCTGTCACCAGCAGCTATTTTCCTGAACTTCTTCAGGTCAACGACATACAGTGCACTGGACAGAGAAGACCCATTTGTTACAACCATGCATTATGGCAGGAATGTGCCTCCACCAGAGAATGGGACAGATCACTAGGCAAACATTCTGGCTTTCTATTTGAAAGGTAGTCTGAGGTCTGAGAGTGGACCTTGGGGTCAGTATATGCTACCTCAAAGATGGCAAGGAAAATTATTACAAATCCCACATTCTGCCACCACAAGTGCACTTTGTCACTGTTCTTATTTAATTGCCTTCCAAAAGAAATAATTTAACCCCTGATAAAAGATTTCTAAGCAAATGTCAGATTAGGTAATAAAAGGTATGGTAAGCCGTAACCACTTTGCCTCAGTGGATAGAGCATCGGCCTGTAGACTGAAAGGTCTCAGGTTCAATTCTGGTCAAGGGCATGTACGGTGGTTGTGGGCACATCCCCAGTAGGAGGTGTGCAGGAGGCAGCTGATTGATGTTTCTCTGTCATCGATGTTTCTAACTCTCTATCCCTCTTCCTTCCTCTCTGAAGAAAAAAAAAAAGATATATATTGTAACTACTAAATAAGATGTCTTGCTGATGTTTTAAACGTTGAAGGTAGAAAAAAACAAGTGCTACCATTTTTCTGGACCAAAAACAAAGTTGAGCACGAAAATCATCATCCCAACACCCATGCTGTGTGTGTGCTGCCCCCTGCAAGCCCCCCTCCCCCGCCACCTCACCCATGTGCTGTTCCCTACAAGCCCCACTCTCACCCCTGCATGCTGCCTCCTGCAAGCCCCCCACCCTTACCCGTGTGTGCTATTTCCTGCAAGCCCC
>JAAGEH010000268.1:50489-216595 GCA_011751065.1 Lasiurus cinereus | reverse complement strand
CTCACTCCTGTGTGCTGTTCCCTGAAAGCCCCCCACCCTCACCCTTCAGTGTGCTGTTCCCTGCAAGCCCCACCCTGACCCTGTGTGTTGTTCCCTGCAAGCCTCTACCCTCACCCCTGTGTGAGCTGTTCCCTGCAAGCCCCACCCTGACCCCTGTGTGCTGTTTCCTGCAAGCCCCCCACCCTCATCCCTGGGTATGCTGTTCCCTGCAAGCTCCACCCTCACCCCTGCATGCTGACCTCTGCAAGCCCCCCATTCTCACCCGTGTGTGCTGTTCCTTGCAAGCACTCCTCCCTCACCTGTGTGCTATTATTCCCTGCAAGCCCCATGCCCCAACCTTCCAATCCCACTTTGCCTGAGGAGACCATGCAATGTGCAGTGGGAAAGCTTCAAATGCACACATGGTCTGACTCAGAAGTTCCACTTCTAGGAATTTATCCCACAGCTATGCTGAAACATACAAAGCAATGTCTGTAATTATCTAGTACAATAATGACAAAAGACTATAAATATAGTAACATTACTGGAATAATATATAGATGTAAAAAGGAGTAAGTTATCTCTCTACATATAGTAAGAGAGATTACATTAAAAAAAAGTAAGGCATGAAACTATAAATGGAATGGTATATTTTGTGTAAAAAGAAGGCAGAGTTGTTCATGTAAGAATTAAGAAATCGCGCCTGGCCGGTATGGCTCAGCAGTTGAGTGTAGACCAGAAGGTCACTGTTCAATTCCTGGTCAGGGCACATGACCCAGTTGCTGGCTTGATCCCCCGTGTGGGTGTGCAAGAGGCAGCCAATCAATAATTCTTTCTCATCTTTGACGTTTCTATCTCTCCCTCTCCCTCCCTCTCTGAAATCAATAAAAAAAAGTAAAAAAAAAAAAAGGAATTATGGAATTCCATTAGACATAGAGTAAATTAACAGAGGAGGTTATCTGCTGTGGAATGACAACTGGGTGGAATAGAGACAGGATTCACTTTTTTTTCATTGTATACTTTTTTATAATTCTTATTTATGAATTAGCTATTCAGTATTAAATACACAAAATTAATTTTCAGAAAATAAAACCAGTGTTAGGAGTGGCCCATTTTCAGTACCTGATATGATACTTCCGCCCAGCTAAGTGGCTGGCCCAGTATCCTGACTTCCAGAACCTGTAGCCATCCATTTCCTTCCGGCTATCACAGAAAGGGGTATAACCATAAGGTGCACCATCCAAATTGAAATCTCTTAACTCTTTCAGATCTGTCCGTACAATCTGGAGAAAAGGTCACAAGTCATCTGTTAGACAATCTCACAAACAGCATGTTCTGCCATCTGGAGCCGCACTGAGGTTCAAGTTGCAGCGAGAGTGCCAACCACACCTGCCTCTTCCATTGACCAGCAATCGCCACTCTCAGAGGCAACCACTCAATGTAGCGCTTGACACACAGAGAGGAGAAATTAACATATTCATATTGCTAAGCGTCTCTGTGACTCAGTCGCCTAATCGTAAAATGAGAAACTCACAAGATTACTGGGAGGTTTATGTGAATTAATAAGCAAACAAATGTGAAACAATGCCTATTTTTAGTCTGCCTGTGAAATGAATAAAGATAAAAATCATGATGTAATGACAACTATGTAACAAAGACAAAAGAAAATAGAAAAAGAACACATCAAATGCAAATGTTAAACGTGATCACATTTAGGTGCTATGTTTTCACATATTCTAAATAACGTGAAATAAACATGTATTTTCCATAACTGGAAAAGTAAAATAATTCAAAAAGGAAAAGGAAGCCCAGCGCCTTATAGACAGTTTGTGCAGCCTTTAAGCACTCACCTGGTCGGCGTCCACAAACAGGACTTTGTCCACGACCAGGGGAAAGAGCACGTCCAGGAAGAGTATCTTGTAGCCCCAGATGGTGCGCTGCTTCTCGGTCTGTGGGTGGAGCCACCGCGGCCACTTGTACTGGACAAGCTCGTAGTGGAAGCTATACTTGTTTGCCATGTAAGGTATAAATTCCTATTGCCAGACACGGAACAACCATCACTTACTTTAAGAAAACCTAGTTCATAATCGAAGACATCTGTCATGATTATGGCACAAAACACATTTAGTGCCAACTCCCAATGGTCTCATAAAAACTCAGACCCTGGTCCACTTGTGAGGACATAAAATAATACATATAAACTTTTGCCAAGTCCCCATTTCTTTAAGACTTCTAAGCACTACATGAAATGAAAGAAATCTTCAAGAAAAGCCTTTAGACAACTAATTTGCATTTGTGTGGGTGTGTTTAAGAGAAATGAACTTCATTTGTCTAAACTCGATCAGTAAAGTGGTTTTTTGAGCTGGACTTTTTTTTTTTTAAATGTATTTTATTGATTTTTTACAGAGAGGAAGGGAGAGAGATAGAAAGTCAGAAACATCGATGAGAGAGAGACATTGATCAGCTGCCTCCTGCACGCCCCACAGTGGAGATGTGTCCGCAAGCAAGGTACATGCCCCAAACCAGAATTGAACCTGGGACCTTTCAGTCTGCAGGCCGACGCTCTATCCACTGAGCCAAACCGGTTTTGGCATTGAGCTGGACTTTTTATTGTTGGCACTGTTACAGATGCCCCCCCTTTTCCCTGCCAGCACCCAGGCCTTCACCCCATTGTCTGTGTCCTTGGGCTATGCATACACACTCTTTAGCTAATCTCTTCCAATCTCCCCCATCTGTCAGTCTGCTCCATGCACCCAGGCCTCTGGACCTATTTTGTCTGTCAGTTTATAGTGTTCTTAGAGCCCACATATCCCTGAGGTCATGTGATATTGTCTTTCTGACTGGCTTGTTTCATCTCTGCTAGGTCTAAACCAGAAGGTGAAGACTCATTTGGAAGGGAAATTACTGAATGCCTTTAAAGTTATTTAGTAAAAAAAAAGCCGAAACCAGTTTGGCTCAGTGGATAGAGCGTTGGCCTGTGGACTGAAAGGTCCCAGGTTCAATTCCTGTCAAGGACATGTACCTTGGTTGCGGGCACATCCCCTGTAGGAGATGTTTCTCTCTCATCGATGTTTCTAACTCTCTATCCCTCTCCCTTCCTCTCTGTAAAAAATTAATAAAAAATATATTAAAAAAAAGTTATTTAGTAACTTCCACAGAATAACAACAAAGAGCCCACAGAGAGGGCAAATGCTGACAAACCAAGCAGAAAGGCTTCCAAGTGAGGCACTGCTGTATGGCCGCTGGGAGCTGCCTGGAGAGCCTTTCTGACTGGAAGCCAGCGTGTCCTCTTGTCAGACAGGGCCTGCATACTTGCAGAAGAGAACGTGACCTCATCAGCAGAGGACACGGCTATCTTCCTGGGTTACCCAAGCTTCCAACAAGATATGATTTTGTGTTCAGTTTTATGACAACTCTTCCCCCGAAACAGATCCGTCTGGAAGAGTAATCGACATAGAAACATGCCATTGAATTGGGGAAGTCAATAGAAGGAAAATGCTAAGTCACAGATGACATGGAAGCATTAAAAAGTGCATTATACTATACATATCTCCTTAAGAAGAAAGTTTTCCTTTTTTCTGAGGAACAAACCTTAAATGTGGGGGACAAATAATTCTTCAGAAACCAGAATTTCACAGGCGTCTTGGTGTTCTTCAGCACTGATAGCATCATTATGCTGCTCAAGAGAAGAAAGAACACTAATGACCACCAAGGCTTTCCATCTCCATCTCAACAACCCCAGGTGTGAGGGATGTGATCACCAAGTGTTCTGCACGGCAGAGCTAGCTGACGGCTCGTGAAGCTCAGAGGGACCCTTTGCAATGGAGAGCAGCACTCGTTCCTTGGCATGAACCCATCATTGAGTGAGGAGGGGCATCTCTCATCCACAACATATACCAATCGATCAAGGCCAAGGTCTCGGGCCTGCTGCCTCCTAGAGAGACTGCTCCGTGACCTGATATGTCAGTGATGATGCAACTGAAAGCGGGGGCTGTGCTGATTGAGTGTGCCCCCTAAAGCCCTGGCTGCCTCTAAGCCTGTGGGGCCTCGAGGAGAAGGCTGGGTGGGGGTGTTTGAGGGGGGGGGGAAGGAAAGGAAGGGCAGATGATTACAGTCCCAGGGTTTCCTACTTTGAAAACAAAAATACATTTTGAACCCTAGCCGGTTTGGCTCAGTGGATAGAGCATTGGCCTGTGGATTGAAGGGTACCGGGTTCAATTCCAGTCAAGACACATGCCTGGGTATGGACTAGATCCCCAGTGGAGGGCGTGTAGGAGGCAGCCAATCAATGATTCTTTCTCATCACTGATGTTTCTATCTCTCTCTCCCCCTTCCTGTCTGAAATCAATAAAAATACATCTTAAAAAAATACTTTTAAGTCAAGGATTTTAATTAAATTTAGTTGTTACTAACATCTGGCCTTACTGTTTTGGTCAGATATTGTTTCTTGGAAATAGGAGGTATAAGACATGAGTGAAATGACATTCTGATGACTTGCTATACTAGATCTGTAGTGAAATAGATATATTTTTAAAATCTATTTTATTGATTTCTTACAGAGAGAAAGGGAGAGGGATAGAGAGTTAGAAACATCGATGAGAGAGAGAGATTGATCAGCTGCCTCCTGCACGCCTCCTACTGGGGATGTGCCCACAACCAAGGTACATGCCCTTGACCGGAATGGAACCCAGGTATTTCAGTCCGCAGGCAGATACTCTATCCACTGAGCCAAACCGGTTTCGGCTGTAGTGAAATATTAAACAAGAACCTGGCATTTGGAAAGTGCCTCAGGCAGGGAACTACTCAGGACTTCCCCCTGGCAACTCATGGGACAACCAGCCCAAGCCAGGGCCTCTCCTTGGCTCTGGCTGTGATCTCAGGCAGGCTCCTTTACCCTGAATCTCTAGCTGTCTATAAAACAGGTCACACTGCAGCTCTCAAACCCCATGAAGCTTTAGAAAGCAGGTCCATGGTCCTATCCCACATGTGTTCTCTATGTTAATCTCTTAATTGATGGTTGAAGCAATGCTTGTGGGCCAGTTAAACACCATCTATATATGTGCACAATGATATTAAAAGGTTCTAGCCGGGTACTAGCCACACCGATGCTTTCACTATAGAGCTTCAGTCCATGCTGCTAGCCAGATCAAAACAACTATGTGGAAATCTTTTACAGCCCTCGGAGTGCTCCGGATGCACAGAAGTGTGATGGGCAGGAGTGCACAGGGCACTTCCTCTCTCAATAAGAACACGGTGACAAATTCACTCATATATTCATACGGAAAACACCAACAGGACTAACCGGAGAAATCTTTCATAGAGATGGCCCGATGCAACAGAGAAAATATTAATTATGTCATCTTTATCTTGTTTCACTTCTTCGGTCCTCTGTCCTCCCGTGAAGCCCCTATAATCATAAAGGGGAAAATAAGCGCAAAAGTGGAAATGCTCAGCAGACAGCGTCCATGAAGGGGAGCGGGAATGGGCCTGACAGGTCTGCTTCTTCCCTAACAAGGGGCACAGTGGAACCAGGAGCAGGGCCCCTCCTGCCCGCCGGGTGAGGAAGAGGGGCTGCTTCAGGAAAAGACAGAACACAGTTGGCAGCGAGCTCAGTAGACAGGAGCTTGAGCAACACCCGCCAGTCTTGCCAAGAGCAGCACAGCTGCAGGGGCAAGAGCAGGAGAGGGCCCTTCCCCAAGGCTGTGGCAACCATTCGCTGTGGGAGACACATGTATCCACGAACAGAAGGACCATTTCTGGCTGCACACACAGGACAGCACCTGGAAGGTCTAAGACAGAACACTTAGAAGGGAGGGAGAATGCTTATGTCTGTTTTTGTAAGAAAGCACTTTTTTTAAATTATGCCAATTTACCATTTGAAGGAATTCCAGAACCCAGATTCATTCTCATTAGTTCCATCACTTAGCAAGTCTTCATTCACCATGTCTGCCTTCTTCTGAACCTACAATCACAGATGATGTTTAACAGGCATTAAACTGACGTCCACTGTGGGTACTGCCAACCACTGGGAATTAATTCTCCCATAAGCAGCACAGCCTATTCCAAGGCTCCATGTACTCGATAGAAATATCTTAATCACATCACACAAAACCTGAAATGAAAAGACAGCAACCCCTTTTCTTTAGAAAATAGCTGTTTTCAGTTTGCAAAATGGGCAAAAAGTCCCTCAAACAATTATATAGGAAACACAGTCTGAGTGAAATTGCAAGTGTAATTCACCACCCGAGAACCAGCTCTTAGGGTAGGCATAGCTACGTGTGTCCTGGCAGGAGGCACTGTGTGCGCAGCCTCTGTCTGGATTCACTGGCCGAGCCAGTAGGACTCCTGGACAGCACAGGGGGGCTGTCTCCCACCATGATGTGCAGTTGTATTAGGCTTTGGTGGGTGTAAGCACTATGGGTTCAGTTCCTGACCAGCATAGGAAAGTGAGTAGCTGTGCTCAACAAAGTGAGTCGTAATCTTTTTGCTGGTGAAGGGGCTCGCCTTCAATTTGTGAAAAAACACAAAATCTGTGAAGCACAATGAAGCAAAGTGCAATAAAACGAGGCATGCCTGTATTTACTCCAGAAGACCTTTGAATTTAAGGCATTAAGACCTTTAACATTCTGAGAGTTAGGAAGAGTGAAAAGAAGTTAAATGAACTACCATTTATAATTATTGAAATTTTCATTGGCATTATCCCCAATTTTCTGAGAATAAAATTATGAATTATCATGTAAATTATGGTGGTATCTGCACCACAATGTCTATGAAAACAGTTTACTTGAAATGAGACTTATATTGCTCACTGAGATTACCCAAAAGTGGGCTCTCAGCTGAAGCAAGCCCTCAGCTGAAGCAAGTCACAAATGTGTATTTAGAAAAGACATGTTGTACTTAAAGCTGCATTCCTATAAACACTACAGTGAAATTCCAATGGTGAATTAGACTTGGGTTTCTTTTTCTTCCCCTCTCAGCTTTACTGAGATATAACTGACATTGTATAAATTTAAGGTATACAATGTGATAATTTTGTCTACATAGCTACTGTGAAATGATTACCACAATAATAGATTATTATTAGAGTTAACACATCCATTAACTCACGAAGTTTGGGGCTGGTTTCAAGATATTTATTTTTATTTTTTCAGTATAAGAATGTTTTATTTTAAATTTTATATCTTTATTGTTGACTCCCTCCCCCAGGACTTCACATGTGTCCATGGGTTATGCTTATAAATTCTTTGGTTAATTTCTCCCCACCTCCACCTTCCTTCTGAGATTCGTTAGACTGATACATATTTTTATTTAATATGTTTTATTAAAAAACTGATTTCAGAGAGGAAGGGAAAGGGAGAAATAGAAACAAACATCAAGGATGAGAGAGAATCATTGATTGGCTGCCTCCTGCATGCCCCCACTGGGAATTGAGTCCATAACCCAGGTGGCTATGCCCTGACCAGGACCTCCTGGTTCATGGGTTGATGTTCAACCACCAAGCCACACCAGCAGGGCGCGATATATATTTTAGATAATATCTACCAAATGCCAGAGTCCTGCTCCTTTTAACAACTATAAAAGAGCGACTGTCTTCATACACCAAACTCACCTTTACTTTAATAATTTTGCTCTTGAAGTTATTGAGGACGACAACAACTTCACCAGCATCGGGCGGAGAGTCTGTCCCGTCATGGCTTAGAGAGAAAGGGAGCAGTAAGATGATGCTACAAATCACAGCTTTCAAATGCAGCAAATGCTCTGATATCCATCACCATATTTGTCCCTTACTTATTCATAAAGGAGTTTTTCAGAACAAATTTATTTTCACAATCTGCAGAGAGCCCCTTCAAGGTAACAGAAGCACTTGCCAAAGTCTCTACCTTTAAACTCCGTGCATCCCCGTCTGTCACAGCCCAGAATTCCTTCCCAAGTTGTTGAAAGGTCATGAGAGCTGCCCGGGCCACCAGCTGTGTGACAGACACTCCCTGCTATCTGTGGTCGCACAGCCTGAGCACCCAGCACCTCCCGTGGGGAGTGCAGAAATCCAGGTAGATAGGAACCCACTGGGCTCACTGTCATGCAGGGAGAGTTCTCTGGAGGCTGGGAACAGGGACTGCTCCCTGGGAGGCTTGGAGGCAGGAAGAGGAAGACAGGGGTTGGGGGTTAGGCAAGTGGCCAGAGAAAAGGCACGTGGAGGACGACTGTGGTTTATAAAAACAAAGAAGCGTCTTACAACAGATTGCAATTCTGTAAAATCCTATTTGGGGAAAACATCATTGGAAGAAAACTATGGTTGATGATGAAGAACTTGAGTCTTCATGCCCTGGGCAAGAAACACAGGGGTCGGCCGGTCCCAGGAGCACAGAGGTGGACACAGCAAGAGGCTGTGCGAACCAGCGCTAATGGAAGCCATTTTCTATATAAACTGAGAGGAAGCCTTTTGCATAGTTCAACACCAACTTAAATTGCGTTAGCAGAATTCAGACCATACCAGTTTAGAGGCAGTGTTATTTTTGAAATGAACAGTCATTTGTTACAAACCTTAAAGCTAAATCCCTGCTCCTGACAAAATGCCCTGAGGCCTTGCTCTTAGCCCACCACAGGCAAGGCTCCGTGAGCACCAGGACCTATGCTGAAGCTCACAGGGCCTGTTCACCTGTAACTCAGGCTCAGGAAACAGGCTATCTGGGTGGGAAAGTCTGATTGTCCTACATTTCCTTCTTCCCTTCTTGAAATGACTGATTTCTCACAGCATGGTTCCGTCACAGTGAGATGATTGACAATGGGGTTATGGCAGCAGAAAGAAAACAGGACCTAAAGGCCCATCTCTTCCTCCCCGCCCAGCGTGCACCAGATGTCCCAAGGGTCATGTGGAGTGGCTCTGTGAGAGCTGGCAATCACCGTGGCAATGTGGGAGCCGGCAGAGGCTGAATGGGGAGTGTGGTGACTTCAGGAAGGGGACCTGCCGAATGCTGGGCTTCTTTCTGAGGCAGCTGTGCAGAATGACCCCAAGCACATGGAAGCCTGGTAGAATCTGGGTACTACCAGGCAGAGAACAAATCAGAACTATTGCCAGCCATGCACTGCAGAAGGGCGCTGGCTGCTAGTGCACCGCCCCCCTGGAGCAGGGCCTATGAAACCTTGTGACGGGCTCCCTCGGCTCCCTGCACAGCAGCAGTGCCTGGGGAGGAAGGGGCCAGAGGCGCAGGGCGGGCCCACCAAGTGCATCCTGGGATCTCTGTGGTCTGACTCTGTCTCCTGAAGTGAAAGGCTCCTGCTGGGAGCTGTGTGCCTGGACCCTACATCTACTGATCCTGGTGTGCAACCTGAGTGGGGAGGATGGTAAGGTGGTGGCTGTTTCACAGCTGCCTGCAGCGTCCCTCCAAGGACTATTAGTGTGGGATGAACTAGGGCTACCCTTGCCCAAGAAAACCAGAGTGAAGAAGGAGCTGCAGCCTGTTCTACGTGGTCCCGCTACACAGCCTGGGCATCAGCAGCACCGACCTTGGGCTCGCCGAAGACTGTGAAGTTTCTGGAGGGCTTGTATATGCAAAGGAAAAGCCAGGCCTTCAGGGGAAGGGGTGCCAGGCTTGAGGACATCTGGAGCAGCAGATTAATATTAAATTCTGACACCCGGGCTAACTGCCAATGTAGTATTCAATGTGCATCACTTAATCCTACCTATAGATCCTGTAAATATCTTCAGAACGTCCTTTCCTCAGTCTGAGAATCCAAGCTCCTGGGTTGGCTTTTAACTGGAAGTAACCCTAGGATAAGAAGAAAAGACAAATTTTAGTAGGAGTCCAAGAACAGAGTTAATCTCTTGAAAATGCACATATTTATACCCTAAATATGCTTCAGGATATTTTGAAAAAGTACACATTTCATAAATATGTGTGATATCATCATGCATGGAGTCTCTAACAACCGCACTGCCTGTTTGTGAGAGTGAGGGTGCAAAGCGAGCAATTCTCATGTGTTACGATGAAGGTAATTCTGACGTTAAGAGACCCACTGAGAGCATCTGCTAAAGGTTCCCAGACCACACTTGGAGAACTGCTAAAATAGGGTCAGACAACACTTGGAGAACTGCTAAAATAGGATCATGTGTATTCTTTGGAATATTCTGCAGCTTTTAAAAACAATGAGGTGGATCTCTATGCACTGTTATATAACAAGATGCAGAACTATGAAACAAGTGTTATAATTCGAACACACAAAACAAATTTACACATTTTATACTTATATATATGCATGCGAATACATTGAAAATTCTAGAAGAATTGTGGTTAATTTTAGGAAGAGAAACTGGTGGTTTAATAATGGAGAATGTTTGCTTTATCTGTATTTGAAAAAAATGATCACAAGGAGATTGTATACATGTATTGCTGGTGTCATTAAAATAGCTTGTCTTAATCTTTAAAAAAAAAAGATAAATTTTAGTTCTCTTTCAAACATCAATATCCTGTTTCTGAGGGACAGTTATTTCTTTTTTAAAATAGTCACCTATATTTAAAATAAGAAATAAGATAGCTAACAAATCAGTGCAACACACACAAAAAAATCCCCTACATATTAGAAACTCTAGAAAAATACAGGCTAGTACAGCCAAGAGTCTACTGAGCTGTCCTCAGTAAAGAACCAATGTGTGACATGTGAGGAAGCTGCACGCCACCAATGAAAAGAGGAACACTAGCAGCTCCTAAGGAATGCGTGTGGCAGGCTCCAATGTGGTTTAGGGTAGGCCATTCCAGCATGTTTTCTTCTAACATGGCCTATAACTACAACCTGTAATTTTAAACAGAATTTCTATACTGACCAAATGTAGCTAGCCATGAATTTTAATCTCGCTCATGTTCAGAATGCTCATAGATTGCAATGCTGAAAGGCACAGGACACGGTGCCCCCTCGGTGCACAGGTCATTACCAGGTTGGCCATCACGATGGTGTCCATGACTACGGGGCTGGCTGAAGCTCCCAGCGTGAACTGTAGGCCTCGTGGAGGCTGCCCGGTGGTGATGTCATAGCAGTGACCTTCTAAGAGGAGGTATTCCAGCTCGTACTCAGCAGCCACCACGCTATCCACCTGCAATACCACACTCCCATCACTTAGACCACTTGGCAGTAAAGAGAAACAAACTACATGCAACTACATGGATGAAGCGAAAATACATGATGCAAAGTGAATGAAGGTTTATGTTTAAGGGTGACATATTGTAGGACACATTTATAAGAAATTAAAAAAAAAAGCCAACTTCAGTGACACAAAGCACCTCTGCAGTTGCCTGGGCCAAGAGTGGGAAGGGCACTGTCTGCATAGGGCCTAAGGAAGCTTTCAGGATGAATGACTGCTCTGTAACTTCACTGGCTTGTGGTTGCAGACAGCATACAATTTTAAAAACTGAGGTGGGTTGAAAAGAGATAAAAAAAAAGAGGTTTCTCCACAAGCAGGATGGGAAGATTCTAACTAGAAAGGTAGCACAGGGCAAGCATGGAACATAAACTGCTAAACAAATGAACAGATCTAAAAGCTAACTAATGGAGAAGATAGAAAAGACAATCCTACAAGGATTCGTTTATATAAGATAACATGGAAACATGAGAAAAACCCAAAGAAACATCAGAGATGCAAATTCATCTTGCCCTTGAGATTACAGCTGAAAATAATGCTATTCTACATGCAAATGTCCAAAATGTTCTAATGATCCCATATGGCATAGAATCATCCATGTTCTACACCAATTGGCAGAGTTATCACTGATTCCTTGCAGAAAACACAGCTTCAGTGTCTTGGGGCAGCTTGAATTTCACTTATTAGAGAGTTTCTGTCCTGGACTTGGCTTTGTAACCCAAGCTAATGCTAATGATGCATCCTTGGAGCCACTATGCAGTAACACTGCATGCTAACCTAAATTCCAGAAGCATAGTAAGAGCTAAGAGGTAAGCATCCACCTGTTCACCAAGTCCAGGCCCGAATGTGCACTGCAATGCAGAGAAACAAGAGAAAGCCTTGGGGGTGTGTGGGAGAGTTCAACCAAAGAACTTGCCTGCATATATGCATAATCCGCAGACACAGACAGTAGGGTGGTGAAGGCCTGGGTGGGATGGGGGGCCTGTATGGGGTGGTGCAGGTTAATGGGGAAAAGGAGGGGGACATCTGTAATACTTTCAACAATAAAGATAAATTTAAAAAATAATCTATGATGAAAAAAGGATAATATGCTAATTAGACCAGACAGCCAAAAGACCTTCTGGACATCCTTCCAAACAACTTTCTGAATGAAGCCAGTGCTGCGAGGGCTGAGCCCCTTGCACAAGTTTCGTATATCAGGCCTCTAGTATCTATATATAAAAGCCTAGGGGAGAATCCAAGATGGCGGCATAGGTAAACACCTACACTGCTGCTTCGCACAACAATTTCAAAACTATAACTAAAAAAAAGAACGGTCATCATCCAGAACCATAGGAAAGCTGGCTGAGTGCAAGTTCTACAGCTAGAGGGAAGGAGAGGGGCTCACGGAGACCCAGAAGAGCTGCAAAAAGCTGAGGTTCTGAGACGCGCGCGTAGAGAGAGCGGGTGCCGGAGTACCTGGCTGGCTTTCTCTGGCAGGAGGTAAACGGAGACTCTCAAAGGCGTTAAACCCCTTATCTTATGACACTAAACCCCAGATCCAGCCAGAACTCATATGGGGGGAGTTTGGACTGTGAAAAGGGAGAGGTGCACGGAAATTTAGGGGAATCGCAAAAGATCAGAGGTCTAGTGGCACTACGGCACAGCGCAGAGGACAGACTGCTGACTGTGCCGCTGGCTTTCACGAGTGGGCAGGAGACAGACCCTCCCAACTGTGCCACTTCTGACTCCACTAAGCCCCTGTTTCAGGTGAAACCCTGGGGACCCAGACTCGTGTGGTCCTGGAGCGCAGGGGAGCCGGAAAGGCAGCTGTCTAGAGACACCGCAGGTGCGCGCGCACAAGGACCACTCCAGCGATTACCCAGTCATGTGAGACTCAGGGGCCGTGGAGGGTGGGGCCGAATGGAAGGCAAGGCGGTCCCTTAAGCCCTGAGACTCCACCCATCCCAAGCTCAACTGAGAGGCTTTTGCGGTCTTGCAAGTCTGACATCATAAGGCTGAATCCAACACAGAAGTTCTCCCGGCATAGTGAAAATGCGGAGACAAGGGAAGGGATCACAAACAAAAGAAATGGAGGAAAACAAACAACTGGATATAGAGTTCAAAACCACGCTTATAAGGTTTTTCAAGAATATGCTAGAAAAGTTGGATGAAGTTAGCGAGAGCCAAGAGGAGATGAAAAAGGACCAACTAGAGATGCAAAAGATCCAACTAGAAATGGAAAAGGTCCAACTAGAGATAAAGAAGGACCAACTAGAAATTAAACATACACTGACTGAAATAAAAAATATTATACAGAATCCTAACAGCAGACTAGAGAAAGGCAAGAATCAAGTCAAAAATTTGAAATATAAAGAAGCAGAAAACATTCAACTGGAAAAGCAAGAAGAGAAAAGAATCAAAAAATGTGAAGATAATGTAAGGAGCCTCTGGGACAGCCTCAAGCATACCAACATCAGAATTGTGGGGGTGCCAGAAGAAGAGAGAGAGCAAGATACTGAAAACCTATTTCAAGAAATAATGACTGAAAACTTCCAACATCTGGTAAAAGAAATAGACTTACAAGTCCAGGAAGTACACAGAACCCCATATAAAAGGAATCCAAAGAGGACTACACCAAGACACATCATAATTAAAATACCAAGAGCAAAAGACAAAGAGAGAATATTAAAAGCAGCAAGAGAAAAACAGTTAATTACCTACAAGGGAGCACCCATACGACTGTCAGCTGATCTCTCAACAGAAACGATGTGGGCCAGACGGGAGTGGCAAGAAATATTCAACGTGATGAATAGCAAGAACCTACAACCAAGAATAATCTATCCAGCAAAGCTATCATTCAGAATTGAAGGGCAGATAAAGAGCTTCACAGATAAGAAAAAGCTAAAGGAGTTCAACTCCAAACCAGTATGATATGAAATGCTGAAAGGTAATCTTTTAGAAGAGGAAGAAGAAAAAGGTAAAAGCCAAAAAATTATGAACAACAAATACATATCTATCAACAAGTGAATCTAAAAATTAAGTGAATTAAAAATTTGATCAACAGAATAAACTGGTGAATATAATAGAATCAGGAGCACAGAAAAGGAGTGGACTGATAATTCTCAGGGGGAAAGGGGTGAGGAGTGTACAGAAAGAGACTGGACAAAAATCATACACTTATGGATGAGGTCAATAGGAGGGAGATAAGGGCAGAGGGAAGGATGGGAGCTGGGTGGAGGGGTGCTATGGAGGGGAAAAAGAGAAACAAATGTAATAATCTGAATAATAAAGATTTAATTTATTAAAAAAAATAAAAGCCTAAGTGACCATTTGACCATTAGCTATGGTGCACACTGACCACCAGGGGGCAGATGCTCAACACTAAGGCATGGAAACATGGAAAAGACTGTTGAATCTCAGAGGAAAGAGGGGAAAGCGAGAGGGCAGGAAGGGATTAACTGAAGATCTTATATGCCTACTGGAGCCAAAACCGGCAGTCCAACATCCTCTGAAGGTTCCCAGATTGTGAGAGGGTGCATGAATCTGTGCCCTGGGCCTCCAGTCATACCAGAAAAGAGCACCCAGGCTCTGAAGACACGGAGGAAACCTTGTATTGCACCTGATTCTGTGCCTCCGTGTACTGCTCTTCAGTGCTACTTGAGGCTGTTTCATAGCCTCTTCAGCAAAAGCTGGTTCCTCGGAAGCACAGACTCAAACTTCCTATTTCTTAAAAATATGGTCGATAGGATTGCGGTGGGGAATGAGGTAAGTGTGCACATGCAAACATGCTTCCCTAACTCAGTGCCTAAAGGACCCTTCCTAAAGAAACCAGACTTGTTTAACCTACTGAAGAAGATAGAAATCCTTTGGTGGCTATTTTTAAGTTCTGATCTCCCAATTCCCAAGAAAACAGAACATAGAGAAAAATCAGTGAAGCCAAAAGCTGGTTCTTAAAAAATATCAACAAATTGACAAAACTTTTAGCTAGAATGACCAGGAAAAAAAGAGAGAAGAGCCAATTTACTGAAATTAGCAAGAAAACAGGAGACATTGCTACTAAAATTAAAAGGCTATATGAAAATGTATGCCAACAAATTAGGTAACCTTGGTAGAAAGATAAATTCCTAAGAAATAAAAACTTTGGAAACTGATAAGCTAAAACAGAAAATCTGAATAGGTCCATAACAAGAGGTTGAATTAGTAATTTTTAAATTTCCCAATTAGGCAAGAAAATTAAAGAAATCCAGTTTGGAAAGAAAGAAGTAAAATTACCGCTATTTGCAGGTAACATGATCTTGTATAGGCTTGTATATACTAAAACTACAAAACGTTGTTGAAAGAAATTAAAGACTTAAGTAAATGGAAAAACAGCCCATATTCATAGGTTAGAACACTGTATTGTTAAAATGGCAAATCTCCAAATCTAGGGATTTAATGTAATTCCTATCAAAATCCCACAGCCTTTTCCGCAAATATTAACAAGCTGATTCCAAAAGGCAAAAGAGCCAAAATAAACTTGAAAAAGAAACTAAATTAGAAAACCCACACAAACCCATTTCAAAACTCATTACAAAGCCATGTGGGATTGACATGTGGCACTGGCCTAAGGATAGATACACAGATCAATGGAATGGAATGAAAAGTCTAGAATTACATCTTAACATTTAGGATTAATTTATTTTCAACAAATGTGTCAAGACCATTCAGTTGGGGAAAGAACAGTCTTTTCAATAAATGATGCAAATGAAAATCCATTGAGAGAATAAAGCTGACACCCTCACACTAAACACAAAAATAACTCAAAATGAATCAAAGACCTAAATTTAAGAGTTTAAAATTTTGGAAATCTTAAAAGAAAACATAGGAGCAAATCTTTGTGACTTGGTATTAAAGAGTGGTTTCTCAAGTAGAACATCAGAAGCAAATATAACAATAACAACAACAACAACAACAACAAAAACAGGTAAATCAGACTTCATTAAATTTGAAAGGTCTGTGCTTCACAGGTAACCCATGGAATGAAAAAAACTTATTTGCCAATAATATATTTGATAAGGGACAGTTTCCAGGCTATCTAAAGAACTCTTACAATCTGACAAAAAGACAAGCAATTTTCAAAAATAGGCAAAAGATTTGAATACATATTTCTTTAAAGATGGTATACAGATGACCAATAAACACATTAAAAAATGCTTATCATCATTTGTCATTGGGTCAGGAATGGAAAATGGTATAATTACTTAAAACAGCTCAGCAATCCTTCAAAAGGTCAAATACAGAATTACCATACGATCTAGCAATTCTACTCCTAAGTATATATCCAAGAGAAATAAAAGCATATCTACAAAAATTGTGCATGGATGTTCATAGCAGCATTAATCATAATAGCCAAATAGTAGAAGCAATCCAAATGTCTATCAATGAATAAATAATTGACAATGTGGTCTATCCATACTATGGAATATTATCTGGCAATAAATTACCTGGCAATGTGCTAATATATGCTACAACAAGGGTGAATCTTGAAAATAAATTTAAAATGGAAGAAGGCAGTCATAAAAATATAATTCCATTTAGATGAAATGTCAGAACAGATAAATCCATAGAGACACAAGGTTAGAATAGTGGTGGTCAGGAGGAATGAGAGTGACTGCTAACAGGTGTGGAGTTTCCTTATGGGGGGACTGAAACATCCTATAATCAGGTAGTGATGTTGGTTACAGGGCTCTGTGGGTATATTAAAACTACTCAGCTATACATTTTAAAACTTGAATTTTATGATATAGGAATTAGATCTCAATGAAGCTATTATTTTAAAGAATATAATTATGCCTGAATATTGAAATCTCAAAGGCCTGCCTAGACGGTGATTCAGTCTGTTCAGTCAGGAACTATCACTACTACCCCTAAAGCAAGTTCTCACATGATTAACACTTGGACGTGCTGACATGCTTACCTCTTCTAAATAAATGTTATCCAGATCATACGGCGTTCTGACAGACTCTACCATCCAACTCTCAGGTGTATTCAAATTCAGAGTGAATAGAGGAGACTGTGGCATATCCAAAAATTTGGCTATTGGACCTTTAGCAAAACTATTGTCTGAAGTAAAAGAAATCTCTGGTTCTAAGACATAACGGTAAAAGCTGAAATTAAAAAGAAAAGTGTTAGTTTTTTAAAAAACACGACCACAGTCCTTGAGATTACAGGTCTCCATAATAGGATGTTTCCACAACTGTTTCTTGACCTAACTCGCCTCTTGTGGCTGTTGAAGATGCAAAGAGCCAGAGGAATAGGACTGAGAGGGAGGCCACCCCTCCTGTGCAGATGTGGGTGGCTGCTCTTGGGGTTGTAGGCATTTCCTGAGTGTTTGCCTTTCTTCAGTGAGAAAACTCATTTGTATCTTACAAAGTCCTAAATGGTGACTGGGTTGTCAGATGCACTCTGAAAACACTGTATGTAATAATTTAAACATTTCTCTTGAACAAGGGCAATGATGGAAGCTGGGAACTCTTTTGTCTCTTTCAAACACTGTTTACATTCACTTAGAATCAGACCTAGCCAGTTTGGCTCAGTGGATAGAGTGTTGGCCTGTGGACTGAAGGGTCCTGGGTTTAACTCTGGTCAAGGGCATGTTACCCCAGTTGCAGGCTCCTCCCTGGCCCGGGCCCTGGTCTGGGCTCGTGCAGAAGGCAACCAATCAGTGTTTCTCAACCAGGAGACCTGCCGGCCAATCTCCCGCGTCCCCTCCCCTGGCCGGCCCCATTATCGGGGCAGGCCGGCAGGACCCACCATGCACTGCACCTCTAGTAAAGAAATAACTCACTTAGAACCTACAGAATACAGCATATTTATCAATTAGAAATTTCCCATAGCCCCAACACCTGTCATACTATGACTATTAACTGATTTTTGTATCTTTTTTTCATAATGACATTTCAAAACTCTGAGAGGAAGCCTGCCCTCCTTTTTGTAGATGCACACAAAGGAGCCTCAGCAAGCTCCTCGGATGTACATCCTCCAACCTGAAATAACTGCTCTTAGTTTAAGGTAAAGACGTACAGACAAGTCTTTTCTCAGTATGGCACAGAGAAGTCAATGTAATAGCTACACTGATGAAACGTTCTAAAATTAGAGAACTGTATAATTTTGACCAACGAGGGGGGGAGTAGGGAGAGAGAGAGAGGAGCACAGCTCAAGGAGCGTGGCTAGTGCCACAGAAGTGCACCCACACCCACATCTACACCCACACGGAGTTCCTACAATCTCTGATTAGAGGATCTAGCAAACCTAAGCATTCAGTAAGTCATCTTTTCAAACATGACAATCCACTTATAAATTCAGCTTTTTGATGTTTGTCAGCTGTTGATTTCTTAAAGAGCTTGCTTTACCTTTTTAAAGGCATGTCAGAAAGTTTAGATTGGCAGTTCATAAATACTCTTAGATTCATGTTGATCAGTTGAGTTAACACCTAAAAGAGCAAACCAGATGACAAAACATAAATTTATCTCTTGATACTAAAAGACAGAATATTTCTTAATATCTCAAGAAAGACACATTCTAGTGCAATCTAAATCACATACACGAACGCACGCATGCACACCACAGCCACTGCCCCTACGCAGGTGGGAAGCAGCAGCTTTTTAAAGACCCCTTGGTGCAGCTTACATACTGTGGTATGAAAACACATGTACACAAATATCCACAACAGAAGGTTAGCTCATTACACTTCATTAAAACTTTATCTTAAAAAAAAAAAACAACCCACAACATAAAGCAAGTTGAAGCAACGGTCTTTTAAGGCTGAGCTCTTTTAAATGTTCTCAAAACTGCAATGCCTTATACATATCTAAGACATCCTTTCTAATAAAGCGTAATATGCAAATTAACCATCACTCTGCTACACCCACAAGACATGCCCACCAGCCAATGAGGAACAAGTACGCAAATTAACCCCAACCAAGATGGCTGCAGCCGTGGAGCGAGCAGGAGGCTTGGGTTTCCCAGGCAATGGAGGAAGCCAAGCTTTCTGCACACCCAGGCAGGCCCAGGCCTCCACTCAAGGTTACAAAGTTTCAATTATAGAAGATAAATAAATCCCAACAAAAATGGCTACAGCTACAGAGCGAGCAGAGGCTTGGCTCCACTCAAGGCTATAAAGTTTCAATTATAGAAGGTAAAAAAATCTCATATATCATGGTCTCCACTTGGGTCGCCGGGGGGCGTGGCCAGCCTCCAAACCACCACAGACCCCTCGTCCAGGTCACCCTATGCCCCAAGGGAACACCACCCTGATCCAGGATACCCTTCAGGGCAAACCAGCTGTTCCCCACCCATACACCAGGCCTCTATCCTATCTAATAAAATAACATGCAAATTGACCATCACTCCAACACACAAGATGGTTGCCCCCATGTGGACACAAGATAGCCACAACAAGATGGCCAGCAGGGGAAGGCAGTTGGGAGGGACCAGGCCTGCAGAGAAAGGCAGCTGGGGAAAAGGGGGACCCAAGACTGCAGGGGAAAGCAGTTGGAGGGGACCAGACCTGAAGGGGAGGGCAGTTAGGGGCCAACAGGCTGGCAGGGGAGCAGTTAGGCATCAATCAGGCTGGCAGGGGAGTGGTTTTGGGGTCATCAGGCTGGGAGGCAGAAGCAGTTAGGGGCAATCAGGGAGGCAAGCAGGCGAGCAGTTGGGAGCCAGCAGTCCTGGATTGTGAAGGAATGTCCGACTGCCCATTTAGGTTTCATACTACTGAGATCGGGCTTAAAGGGGCAGTGGGACATCCCTCGATGGGTCCCAGATTAGAGAGAGTGCAGGCTGGGCTGAGGGACACACACCCCTGTGCATGAATTTTATGCACCGGGCCTCTAGTGCTAGCTATAAAAGGGAAAATGATAAAGCAAAATTCTTTTACCATTTTAGCTCTTCCTCATCATAAATTACAGTATGACATAATCAATTTAATTCAAAAACATTTTGCTCTAAGTAAGGATACTTTTTTTTCTTCATTACATAAGCCAACCAATCAAAGCTGTGCCAGCTAAGGCTACGAAGCTGCTGGCGGAGTTGTTGCCACTCTGCATGAAGACATGAGCTCGCCCAAGAGGCCTTCCGGGGTTTCCAATGCCTCTGCAGATAACTAAGGGACACTGCCGACCTCAAAGAGTAATAGGCATGTGGTCACTTCATAGAAGGACGGTATGGACCACTCTTTGCTGTCCATACCAAGAGTAATGGGGCTAGTCTCTGTGATTCTCTGGTGACAGGGTCAATGATGGCCACGACATCAAAGTACGTCTCTCCTTCTTTTGGCCTCCGTTTAATTGCACTACAGAAATCAAAAGATAAAGCATTAATCTGGAGGGAAACAAGAAACAAAGTTAATCTGTATTTGCCGCAGGCGTTTGGAAGGGCCGGGGATAGGGGAGAGTCCAATATAATTTATTAGTCTTCTTAGCATTTAAAAAAACTTTATCTCTAGAACTAGTGATAAGTAGTGAGTAGAGCAAATGTCAAAGAATGCAGGGGTCACCCATCTTGATGTACACGGGTGACATCTGGGGACCTATTTCAGTGGACGTGCTGTCAGACATCTGGGCTGGGTCAGAGACACACTTTAGGGCAAGGATGCACATACTCATAATTCAGACCTCCGTTCTTGGAAAAATAAGTAACTTCTGATATAAAGCAAATACTAATACAAACCCAATAAAAAGAATTTCTCTAATTATAATTTGTATCATAACAGAACTTGCAATTAGGGCATTTTAGTTGTCTAAGATTCATGAAGAAAGGGGTTAGTTCTAGAACAGCAGTTGCCAACCATGAGGTCCGAAAGGTTGGCACTGCTGTTCTAGAAAGAAGAGTTCTTGCTCAGGATGCAATATCTTGGCCATGGAAGGGTATGAGCAAGGAGACAGAAGTTTCACCCACTGGCTACCTAAGAATCTAGGAGACACAGCAAGTGAGTCAGGAGAGGGCCTCATTGTCGCCTGGAATCACCAGTCTGCTCTCGCCTGATCTCTCTGGGCTGAGTGAGCAAGCGCAGGTCAACCACACCACTTTGCTCAGGCAGGTGTGTCAGGACCAAGAGGACAGGGCAGGCTCTATCTGAAGCTCCCTACTAAATCTAAGGGGTGACTAGGATGTATATATGTCCCCTCGGACAAGGGCCACATACACCAACTTAGGGGTTCCTCCTGAAGACACATAACTTACATCTCACTATAAGGAATCAAGCCAGACTGTGAAACACTATACAAGATAACTGGTCTGGACTCTTTAAAAAGTCAGTCATAAAAGACAAAAAGAAAAAAAGGAGCAGGTAGTTACTTTAGAATTAGATTAAAAAAGACTGATCAACACAAAACAATAAAATAGCTGTAAAAGTCATTACGAGGGCAATGGAGAGATTTGAACTGGGCATTATTGAATGTGAGTGCATCAGGAGGAAGTGCTGAGGTGTGCTGAGATGGCCTGTGGAGAGACGGCACCGAAGTGAGATATGCTGAAAATTTAGGCAAGATGTGTAAGGGTGTCTGCAAGTGGTTTCAAGTAATTCAGAAAATATGTGAGTGCACATTTGTATGCAAATATATAAATATACTTGAAATGTGCTATACATACATACACACACAGATGAGAGATAAATGTGGCATTTGTTAACAACTGAATCTAGTGCTCTGAAGCTGACCGCTAGCGTTTGGCTGCGAGGAGATGCCATCCTATGGAGCTGGTCCTTAACCACACCAGCCACTGGGCATGTGGTTGAGGGGCATGAATGTTGGAGTTGCCCACAACGAGGTGAATCCAAATACCCAGCAATGAACAGCCAGGGATGTGGCGGACATATGCATTGGGCGTTGGCTCACTTCATATTGTCTTAGTACAGTGGTTCCTCGAGATAGGAGTTTAATTCGTTCCGTAACCTTGAGGCATGAGAAACTATGAGACGCTCGAGTCACGGTAAACTGGTGGGTTGTGTGCAGCCGGCTGATCCACGTGATTACTCCTATCTCAAATGTTGCTCGTATTTCAAAGCAAAAATCGTTCGCTCGATGGCTCATATCTCAAAAATCTCGTATGTTAGGGCACTCGTACCTTGAGGTACCACTGTATTCCCTTCTTCAGTGTTCCTGTGGTGTGGACCTAACACATAACCCATGAGCTGGGATGCATGTGTTTCCACATGCTGTAAAAGGAACACCTCTGAAACTCCAGGCCAGGGCAAAGAAAGGCTCCTAACTCCTTGGAACAACTGGATTATGCAGTCCAGTTCACATCTTCATGGAGGTTTCTCACAATTTCTCCAACAATTCTGTATTTTCTGGCAAGTTTCTATACGAAGTAGCTCTAACTCACTTTATCCTGAACACAGCTCCTCTCCTGACTGTGCTAGTTCCCAAAGTGCCACAGCTGCATGGTGTTCGGAGTTTTGGAATTAACAAGTATTGAAAAGTTTTAAAACAGAAGAAAAGCTTTTACAGCTACTGAGTTGCCTGTAAGGAAGGAATGGTTGTTAAACTCACTGCTTCCAGGATAGTGTGAAATGAGAGATATTTACAATGAGAGCCTAGTGCTGGTTCTTCATGTGCTGTTTTAAAGTGCAGATTGTTCCTGGAGGATGCCTATGTTCAATGCATCTGGTACCTTTCTCAACAGGGGCTTTAAAAGTACACTGGGAAGGCCCAGCTTATAAGTTAAATGACTATAGAATGAGAGTGTAGCAGATAAATCCAAGGAAATAAGATTTAAAAGAAACTAAGCCAGCTTAGTTTATAATGAATGGGCATTATGTTAGGAGAAGAAACTTTCCAATCATTCCGCCATGGTCAGTTTAAGCCAACTTACAGGTAACACAAACAATCTCTTGCCAAGTCTGATGTAGGTTGTTTTTTTTTTTTTGCATATATGTCCCTCCTGTGCTGTGTAAGAGCACACAGTCCTCTTGTTTATATCAGCCAAATCCTACCTTGTGAGGGGACTTTTTCCTCCCTCATTTTGCTGGCTCAACATTGTGTGTCAATGGATGAGATCGTTGTCACATTGAATGACTTACTGAGTTCAGGAAGGTCCACATTCACAACTGACTGGTATAGAAGGTACTTAGGCATCTTACAAACAGCCTGAGTCAGCCTTCTAATTGTGAAACAAAATGGGGTTTGCTGCCTTTGCAGACCCAAGGCTGCAAAAATAATTTATTTCACAGTTATAGTATATTCTCTGCTTATTTGATTGAGCAATCTCATTATTTAAGTCTGCCATTCTTTAGAGAAGGAAATAGAAAGTCGACAGTTATATAGCTAGCTTGTGGTTTGGCAGCAACTGCTTCTTGAGCACTCGTACCATAGTAATTAATAGAGTCTTTTTTTAGCAGGTCTGCAGTTAGAGATAATACCATCTTTTCTTAGTCCTCCTGCTCTCAGTCCTCATACTTATCCCAATAGTTGGACTTTCAGTACATGAGTCTTCCTGTAGATAACCCAATATGGTAATTATTTCCAAAGCAGCAGCCATACTTAATTCTTGTCACGTAGAGAAGTTGCTGACATTAATTGCAAGAAGTAACTATATACAACTTTGAGAAGTAAATATTTCCAAAAAACAAAGTTCTGATATGGGATGAAACTGAGAAACCTAGTAATATTTGTAAACAAAATGGAATGAAAAGTTATAGACCAATTTAAAATAAAAATTTTTCAATAAACTAACTTTTGGGGATAATGATCATTGTTTTATATTTTGAAAGTATTGACTTTAGAAATCAGTTGTATGACAATGCCTTTGTATGTCTTTTCCTGTGTGTTTTTTCCCCCATTTATTTTTAAATACTTAAATAAAGTTTTTCTTCAGTGTAGGAAAAAAAAAAAGGGTAAATCCAGGGTGTTCACTGTAACAGCCTTTTAACTATTCTCTTGATTTGAAACTTTTCCAAATAAAAAACTTGAGGAAAAAGGGAAGGACATCCTCATAATATTAAACTCATTTTTAACAAGACAGTTTTCAATAAAAGATGAACAAGAAAAGTGTTTTAACAAACTGTTTCTTCTTGAATATCAGAAAATTACAACTGATCCATGTAATTAAATGCTTTCTGTTTTCTGAAAGGGTGCATTCAGAACTATTTCAGATGAATTTAGAAGTAAATGGCAACTTTTAGACAACTGAGATCTGTATAAAAGTTTTACATATGAATATGAATACATATGAGAACCATATGCCAGATAAAATTTCCAGTCATGTAAGAACTTATATACAGACTTTATATGGAAAGTAGATGGATCTGAGGGAAAGGCAACCTAAGACTTGTGCGCTCCTGAGGTGCTGCCCGCAGCTGTGGCTGTGCACTGCCTCGGGCCAGCTGCTCTCAGGCATAAACTCACAGAGAAAAGGGCTCTGGTGACAGAAATTGTTCTGCACAGTGGGAGCCAGCATTTGCTCGGGAAGCTCTGGGGACAGTGTTTACTATCGTCAGCCTGACCTGGAGCAAAGCCAAATGCAGTGAGTATGGTGCTTTGGAAAGAGTGGAAGCTGCCCATGAACCAAACTCGCCCTGTCCAGGAGCAACTAAAAGAAATGACGCTCCTGCAGAGGATCCAGGACTGTTGGCAGATCTTGTGAAGATGGGAAGAACCAGTGAGAAATACACAAAGAAGCAGGAGAAATACACAAAGTCTACTGGGCAGGGAAAATGGAGCCTGAATAAAGCAGAAGTGATACCTCAACTGACACAGCTATCTGAAGTTCATGGTGGCAGGACAGAGCCCATGTAGTAACACCAACGGGAAAAGAAACTCCTTACTGCAATACTCCTAGAAGATGCCCTGGGCTTTCTAATGGCTGCAGACACCACAACATGCATCTTTATCTCAACGCTCTGTGATTTTTAGGCAAGGCTACAGTTATAACTTTCAGAATTCTTGAAATTATCTGTGGTAAAACCCAGTTATAAAAATCATGTAATTCAAGGATAACATTGTAATCTTAAGCCTTATGTAACATTGTAACTTTCAAAATACATAGTGACCTTTCTCTTGGATATAACCAGCAACGGAGAAAAGTTTTGTTAGTTGTACAGTGTCTGATGATGAACTATTACTATACTGTTTCTTGTAGGAAAACAAGGAAGTTTAGTAATAAAACATTCAAGTTCATATAAAATAGAGTTTAACATTCAAGGATACACAAATTCAATTTAGTCTCATACCTGTGTCTATCTTCAAAAAACTGGTATTCGATTCTTGTGTCTCCTTTTGGCTGAGCAGACAGGAGAGCGTCCACCTTCATTACCAAATCGCTTGCCCTGAAAGATGTGGTTGGTAAAAATTCAACATCTCTTTAAGCAGAAAGCTTTTCCAATTATTGCTGAAAATACTATAATCAGCCAGAATAATGAACCCAACAAGATGGGTTGAAGAAAGTATGAACTTTGTATCAACAGGCATAAAAAAAGTACTGATTTTGAGAACGGTTAGTTTTATAACTTTGGGGAAGGTACTGATTTTTCCCTATGTGAATGGAGATGATATTTTGCAAGTGGTTGAGCATCGATCTATGAACCAGGAGGTCATGGTTCGATTCCCAGTCAGGGCACATGCCCGGATTGTGAGCTCAATCCCCAGTGTGGGGCGTGAAGGAGGCAGCTGACCCATGATTCTCTCTCATCATGGATGTTTCTATCTCACTCTCCCTCTCTCTGAAATCAATAAAAATATATTTAAAAAAAGAAACTTCGTAAAGGCTCTGAAGTACCACGATCAAAGAGCCTGTAGCTGAACTTCCGAAAGGTGGGGACAGTCTCATGCCTGCAGGCCTGGTCCTGGATGAAAGCTGGGCCGTGAAGGGTGTGCTCCAAGGGGGAGCAGCATGGGCAAAGACCCTGACCAGCAAGGTAATTCTAACAGTATTAGAATCAATCATTTGGCAGCCCCATGACTACCTTATTTCCCTAATTCACCCAGGACAGACTCAGAGCCATCTTTGGATAATGAAAGGCAAGGCTTTTAGGCATAGTCTGGCAATTATATACTAGTCCACATAGACTCCAATGGGCTACCCCACAAAACCTCCACAGAAAGAGGGAGTGATCCATGGGCACACACCCTACCAAGCCCATGCCTATGCCCATGACAGGGTGGCTTCAAGTCAGAGGCACCTCCTGGCCTGCATCAGGGAACTGCTCAGGGTGTCACTTCAGAGCCACAGAGGTAACAGGGCACCTCTTTATCTGTAAGGAAAAAAGATACCTTGCCATATCACCCAAGACTTGTCAAAGAGACTATTTTGGCAACTAGTGAAGTCTATACCTCACTAAGACATAATCTTGAATTCTACAATATGGTATTATGAAAAAGATGAAAAAAACAAAAAAAACCCCAACAACTCATAACTTTTAAATTTTATATCCTCCACTACATAACAAAGAACAATATCCAAAGTATGAAAGGGCATCTCATATACGTGTTAAGTGCTGTTACCAAGAATATATATATGAAGAACTACAAATCAACAACAATGAAACAAAATGAGCGAAGGCCTTGGGTATTTTTTCAAAGATATACAGATGGCCAATGAGCACATGAAAAGATGTTCAATATCATTAATCCTTAGTACATACCAAACCAAAGAGATACCACTTCATACCTAGCATGGGTATTATGAAAACAACAACATAAAATAACAAGTGTTGGTGACGATGTGGAGAATTTGGAATCCTTATCATTCCTGGTGAGAAGTAAAATGGTACAGCCTCTATGACAGCACTGATAGGAGGGCCAGAAACAGATAAGACTGGCCCCAAATCCATGTGTGGCACTTAAGAATTGAATGGGATACCTTGGGCCGCAACTGGTTTGGCTCAGTGAATGAAGTGTCACCCTGTAGACTGAAGGGTCAGCCAAGGGCACATACCCCAGTTGCAGGTTCCTCTCTGCCCTGGGCCCTGGTCAGGGAGCGTGCAAGAGGCAACCAATCGAAATACCACAGTATATTTCTCTCTGTCTTTCCCTCTCTCTTCCACTCTCTCTAAAAATCAGTGGAAAAATATCCTCAGGTGAGGATTAAAGAAAGAAAGAAAGGTATATCTCATCTTCAGAAGTACCCTGAGGTGCCAGGGGTCCCAGCCCCACACCACCATCCCCCACCAAGGCCAGGGTTCCAGTGCCAAGAAGAGTAGGAATTGTGGCTGAATGACACGGAGGCTGCTGGAGTCCCAGGTGTTCCTCTTAAAGGGCTGGTACATGAACTTACTCAAACTCACTTACTCTGAGCTCCAGCGCTGGGGTAGTGGCTCAAGTACATCAAGGGACATTCAGGGAGGAACTAAAGTGTCTGGAATCAGAGTGGGAATTGAAGAGCCAGCCTTCTCCCAGAGAAGTGCTGGCAGAGGCTGTTGCTCCTCTGCTGAGCCACCACTTCACCACAGAGCCAGCAGCTGGTTTGGCTCAGTGGATAGTGTCAGCCTGCAGACTAAAGAGTTAGTCTCTATCAACCTGGCCAACACTGTGTGCGCCATCTTGATGACTCCCTGAGACCCTGCCCCATCCAAATTACACACCCACCTAAGCCATTTCCATCCTAAAATCTCTTAAAGGTTCACAAACCCCACACAAGCAGCATCTGGTCGAGGCATGCCATATACTTTTTGCTAAATGGCTCCAAGCTTGGCACTCGCAGCAACTGGCCACAGTACACAGTTTGATCCTAGGCTCCTCCAAGCCACTAAAATAGTAGCCATCTGCAGATTGTTTTGTAGGTCATGCTGGGTAGCTCTGGCAGGGTACAGGTGGCAACTGATTTTGGCCTGCCCCTTCAGGTAGGCCCCAGAGTCAGCACAACTTGTGGTCAGCTTCAGAGCATTCAAGGGGTGAACTGAGTACTGCTCCATCAAGCCAGCTCCTGCACAATAGCTCCCATTGTGGTTGCAACTAATCCTTGCAGCCAATCAGCCTGGGGATAAATCCCTCCCATTGATCTGTCCAAAGCAATCAATGTTCCACTATAACAAGAGGGAGCACACAGTTCGCACTGGGGGTGCACCACTGTGGTGATCAGGGAGGCTCCTCTACCAGGCCCTTCAGAATTACTAATACAATAGGCCACTCTACCAAGACCGGGATATACAACAGCTCTACCTAATACAAACACATCAATGCATCCAAAATGAGGAGACAAAGAAACATGTCCCAAATGAAACAACAGAACAATACTCCAGAAAAAGGACAAAAAAAAAAAGGAGAGAAGCAATCTACCAGATGCAGGTTCAAAACACAGGTTATAAGGATGCCCAGTGAGAACTTTAACAAAAATAGGAAACAAAAATGGAGGTAGGAATCATAAAAAAATTACCAGTCAGAAATAAAGACTAAAAGAACTGAAATGAGAAATAAATTACAGGGAATCAACAGTAGAGAAGATAAAGCAGAGTCAAATTAGCAATTAGAAAGAAAAGGAAGCAGAAAACATCCAATCTGAACAAAAAAAAAGAATTTAAAAAAGGTGATAGTTTAAGGGACCTCTGGATAGCATGACAACATTTACATTATAGGAGTACCAAAAGGAAAAGAGAGAAAGCAAGAAAATAAAAACCTAGTTGAAGAAATAATGACGATAAACTTCCCTAATCTGAAGGATGGATGAATTCATGCACTGGACCTCTAATATATATATACTGAGTGGCCAGATTATTATGCTTTCAGAGATCATAATAATCTGGCCACTCTGTATATTCTATATACAGGAATCTGCCATAGGTCAAAAGATACTGAAAGTAAAGTTATAATAAAATATATTTCATATAAATGGAAATTTTAAAAAGCTGGGGTAGAAGTATAAAATAGGCTTTAACACAAAGGCTATAGTAAACGACAAACACATACATACATAATGATAAAGGGAATAATCCAACAAGAGGTTATAACTCTTGCAAACATGTATGCACCCAACAGGGGAGCACCTAAACATATAAAGCATATCTTGTTGGACATAAAGGGAGAGAATGACAGTAGTACTGTCACTATAGGGGATTTACACCCCATTGACATGAATAGATAGATCTTCCAGACAGAACATCAACAAATAAACAGGGTTATCTATATACTAGAAGCCCAATGCATGAATATTTATGCTAGAATGGGTTTTCCTGACTGCCAGCATCACCTTTCCACTACAGCCCAGCCCCTTTCCACTCAGGCCCCAGAGCTGCCTCTTTCCACTTCGGGAACTGCCTCTTTCTGCACCAGGAGCTGCCTCTGTCTGCTCCGGCCCCTCCTTCCCATGCTGCCAGAGGTTCTGAGATCTGAGAGACTGGGGGTGGAGCAGAATGTGATGATGCAAGCATCCTGCCCCCATAACTCGGTGGCTGAGCATGCAAATTAACTGCCATCTTTGTTGAGTTAATTTGCATATCACTCCTGATTGGCTGGTGGAGTAGCAGAGATATGGTCAATTTACATGTTTGTCTATTAGGTAAGATATAAAAGGCTAAGTGACCGTCCATTCGACTATCTGACTGTCCGGTACATATGATGTGCATTGGCAATCCTATCTAATAAAAGCATACTATGCAAATTAACCATCTGTCCATCAAAGATAGTGGCACCCATAGCCATGCACGAGTCCCTCAGTCCTGGGGGGGCGACTGCTGAAAGTGGGCAATGTGAGCGGCCTGGCAGAAAGCTTGCTTCGTCGCCACAGCAATAAGGCAACCTTTCCACCCTAGCCCCGTAGAGGGCCTCTGGGCAGCAGGCAAGAAGTGGCCAAGGCCTCTAGGGGTAGGGGGGCAGGCTCGCAGCCTCCATAGTTGAGCAATGGCTCAGAGAGGAGATGGTGGGCCTGCCTCCCACAGAAGCAGTGCAGCTACCGTGGAAGCAGCACGGCTCCTGGCAGCACACTGTGGTTCCCACTGGCTCCCACGGAAGTGGCAAGTGGCCTACTGCTCATGATATTGTGCAATGGGCTACTAGTTTAAAAACAAACGTTGACTCGTGTATGCGTGATACATATAAAGCCCTTGCTGGAGCCAATCGCATGCATGTGTTTCAATGTGTCATTGCTGATTGTGAATCTGGTTGGCACTTCTATTATAGAGAAAGGGCGAATAGTGATATTAAAATGTTTCTTTTAATTAATTTCCTTTCAATGTGCATGAATCCATGTACCAGGCCACTAGTGTGACATATTAGCCTAAATGTATTTAATGGATGTTTATAAAGCATTTCACGCCAAAGCAGAAGAGTGCACATTCTTTTCAAGTACACATGGTACATTTTCTAAGATAAGTCACATATTAAGCCACAATAGAAGTCTCAAAAAAAAAACTTAAAGAGACTGAAATCATATCAAGCATCTCTGACGAAAATGGTATGAAATTAGAAATCAACTAAAAGAAAAAAACTAAAAGCACAAACACATGGAGGTTAAATAACATGCTACTAAACAATGAAAATAAAAACTCAACTACTCAAGAACTATGGGACAGAGCAGCCAGAATAGTGCCTTTCCACCTGCCTTAGCACTGGGGAAGTGGGTCTGCCCGAGGGCTCGCAAAGGCAGACCTACCTCGCCTTCGTCTCCCACTCTGAGGCCGAGTGTCAGGGCTCAGGTCCAGTCGAGTGGTGTTGCTAAAATGTCCAAGCACTGGGTTGCCCAGAGCCTGAGCTGCAGCACTCTGCTTGCCACTGCTCTTGACCACGCAGCCGTTGCCCTACAGGGCATTGGAACTCCCGCCACCCCTCGGTGGGCCCTCCCTCATGGTGGTAATAGCAGCATTCAGTGGGAAAGGCTAGTGGACCACAGGTGCCCAATTCCATGGCATGGAGGCTGGGTCGACAGGTGGAACTGTAAGCACCTTGCCCCACAGAGTGCGGAAGATAGACAGCTAGCACACTTGGTCCCAGGCCCAGTGCCAGGCCGATACAGGGCAGCCGCCAAACCTGCAGGCAATACCTCACCCCTTGGGCTCCTACAAGGGGAAAGGACAGACCCGCCTCACTACTTGTATATGGCAAAGTTTCTCGCTGAGCTCCTGGGCTGCATGTTGCCGAGCAAGGGCACCTCTCCTATGTTTGAGTCCAAGAGTCACTGCTGAGTTGGCCTGAGATCAGGCACAAAGCAAAAGGTCACAACCCATGCTATAGTCCCCAGTTCTTCTGGACAGGAATATATCTAACACTTTTCCCAAAGACCACTGTTTTCAGGACATTGTGTTGTGAGAATTCCTTATCTGATTGCAAAAGGAACAGCAATGGAAACCTTTGATTTACAGCAGCATAACTCCAGTCAAATTTACAAGCCCTCTGATTGACAAGCCATTGGCAAAATTCTTCAGCAATCCTGGAGAAGCAGTTACTCTTGTTTTTTTTTCAAGAATATTATTCCAGGCCTATGCAGCCTGCCCCCATCTGAGGAGCAGCAGCTGCGTGAGCATCCCCCCCAAGTCTGAGGAGCAGCCGCCACATGAGCAGCCCATACCTGTTCAGGAGCAGCAGCCATGCGAGCAGCCTGCCCCCGTACAAGAAGCGATAGCTGTGTGAGAAGCCTGATCCATCTGAGAGCAGCACCCATGCAAGCAGCCCATCCCCGTCCAAGGATGAGCAGCCCTACAACCAGCCCACCCCCATCCAAGGAGCAGCTAGCCCCCATCCAAGGAGCAGCAGCTGCACGTGCAGTCTGCCCCCACCAGCCAAAGGAGCCACTACTACAGTGAGCAGTGCACATGAGAGAAGACGCCGTCAACAGAGGAAAAAGCTGCTGCTGCAACCACCCAAGAAGCAGCCACTGCCTGAGGAGCAGTCCCCACATGACTCAACACATATATCCTACGGGAGTTTTTCACAAAATAGACCTCAAAGTGAAGGCCATAACAAGAGATAAGGAAGGCCACTCATAATATTAAAGAGATCGATACAACAAGAGGATATAACTCTGGTAAACATATATGCATCCAATACAGGAGCACACAAATACATTAAAAAACTGGAAGATATCAAGAAGTGATAAAAAACCATACAACCATAGTAGGGGACGTTAATACACCACTGACATCACTGAATAAATCCTCTAGACAAAAAAATCAGTAAAGAAACAAAATGGCGACAGATAAGTACCTATCAATAATAACTTTAAATGTAAATGGATTAAATGCTCCAATCAAAAGACATAACTGACTGGATAAGAAAACATGATCCATATATCTGCTGTCTATAAGAAACCCACCTCAAAAAAAGAGATGCACACAGATTGAGGGTGAAGGGATGGAAGATGGTATTTCAGGCAAATGGAAATGAAAAAAAGCTGGGGTTGCAATACTTATATCTGACAAATTAGATCTCAAAGTGAAGGACATAAGAGATAAAGAAGGCCACTTCATAATACTAAAGGGAACAATCCAACAAGAAGAAATAACTCTGATAAACATATACGCACCCAATATAGGAGCGCCTAAATACATAAAAAAACTGGAGGATATTAAGGGAGAGATTGACAGCAATACAATTCTAGGAGACTTTAATACCCCACTGTCACCAGGGGACAAATCCTCTAAACAAAAAATCAGCAAAAAAACATCAATCCTAAATGACTCACTACACCAGATGGAATTAATTGACATCTTCAGAACATTTCACCCCAAAGCCACAGAATATACATTTTTCTCCAGTGCACATGGGTCATTTTCAAAGATAGACCATATGTTGGGTCACAGGAAAAGTCTCTTCAAATTCAAGAAGATAGAAATCATATCTAGCATTTTCTCAGATCACAGTGGCATAAAACTGGAAATCAACTACAATAAAAACAATAGAAAGAAATCAAACACATGGAGACTAAACAGCATGGTATTAAACAATGACTGGGTAACCAGAGAGATCAAAGAAGAAATAAAAAACATCATGGCAACAAATGACAATGACAACACAACAATACAAAATTTATGGATCACAGCTGGTTCTTTGAAAGAATAAACAAGATTGATGGACCTCTAGCCAGGCTCACCAAGAAGCAAAGAAAGAAGTCCCAAATAAATAAAATCAGAAATGAAAGAGGAGAAATAACAACAGACCCCACCAAAATACAAAGGGTTGTTAAAAAATACTATGAACAACTCTATTCCAACAAATTGGACAACCTGCAAGAAATGGATATTCCTAGAAACAGCATTTCTAAATGACGTACTATATCAGATGGAATTAACTGACATCTTCAGAACATTTCACCCCAAAGCCACGGAATATACGTCCTTCTCAAGTGCACATGGGACATTTTCAAAGATTGACCACATATTGGGTCACATGCAAAGTGTATCCAAATTCAAGAAATTTGAAATCACATCAAGCATCTTCTGGTGGGAATGCAGACTAGTGCAGCCACTGTGGAGTATGAAGTTTCCTCAAAAAACTAAAAATGGAACTCCCATTTGACCTAGTGATCCCACTTCTAGGTATATATATCCCAAGAATCCAGAAACATAAATCAGAAAGGATATATGCACCCCTATGTTCATAGCAGCACAATTTACCATAGCTAAGATTTGGAAACAGCCTAAGTGCTCATCAGCAGATGAGTGGATTAACAAACTGTGGTACATCTACACAATGGAATACTACACTGCTGTAAAAAAGAAAGAATTCTTATCATTTGAAACAGCATGGATGGAACTGGAGAGCATTATGGTAAGCAAAATAAGCCAGTCAAAGAAATATAAATATTACATGATCTGAACTCATTTGTGAGATATAATGAACATATACAGATGAAGAAAAACAGATCCAGAGACAGAGAAGAATTGATCAGACTGTCAAACCTTAGAGGGAAGGGAGGGTGCTGTAAAGGTGAGAAATCAACCAAAGGATTTGTATTCATGCATATAAGCCTATCCAATGGACACAGAGACTAGGGGGATGAGGGCTTGAGTGTGGGGGTGGGTGAGCAATGAGGGTATGAGAACACATATGTAGTAATTTAATCAATAAAGAAAAAAATAAAATAAAATAAATAAAACATTAACTGTAGCATTCCCCTCTCCCAAAGGAAACCTATGGGACAAAGCAAAAGCATTCCTAAGAGAAAAGTTCATAGCAATACAAGAATAAAAAAAAGGCACAAATAAATAATCTAACCTTAGACTAAAAGAACTAGAAAAAAACAACAAAGTCCAAAATGAGTAAAAGGAAGGAAATAATAAAGATCAGGCCAGAAATAAACAAAATAAAATATAAAAATAAAGTACAAAAAATAAAAATCAATGAAACCAAGAACTGGTTCTTTAAAAAAGATAAACAAGACATAAATTTTAACCAGACTTAAGAATAAAAAAAGACATAAACCAAATAAATCAAACCAGAAATGAAAAAGGAGACATCACAAAAAGACAAAGGGTTATAAGAAAACTAGAGGCCCAGAGCATGAAAATTTGTGCACTTGGGGGTTCCCTCAGCCCCGACTGTGCCCTCTTGTAGTTCAGGAAACCCTTGGGGGATGTCTGACTGATGGCTTAGGTCTGCTTCCTGGGGAAGCGGGTCTAAGCTGGCAGTCAGACATCCCTCTGACAGCCCAGGAGTCCTTGAGGGATGTCCAACTAACGGCTTAGGTCCTCTCAGGAGCGGGCCTAAGCCATTAGTCGGACTTCCTTAGCACTGTCATGAAGACAGTGAGAGGCTCCCACCACCAAATCTGTGCTGGCCAGCCATAAGTCGGCTTCTGGCTGAGCAGCACTCCCCCTGTGGAAGCACTCCGACTACCATGGGACAACTGCATTGAGAGTCTACCCCCTGGTGGTCAGTGTGCATCATAGCGGCCGGTTGTTTCTGGTCATTTTGCCTTTAGAGTAAATTTGCATATTACCCTTTTACTATACAGTGGTACCTCGAGGCACAAGTTTAATTCGTTCCGTAACCTTGAGGCATGGGAAACTATGAGACGCTCGAGTCGCGGTAAACTGGTGGGTCATGTGCAGCCAGCCGATCCGCGCGATTACTCCTATCTGAACTGTTGCTCGTATTTCAAAGCAAAAATCGCTTGCTTGATGGCTCGTATCTCAAAAATCTCGTATGTTAGGGCACTCGTATCTCGAGGTACCACTGTATAGGATAATTACATGCCAACAAATTGGACAATCTGGAAGAAATGGATAAATTCCTAGAAACAGAAAGAAACAGAAAATCTAAACAGACTCGTTACTACTACCAACAAAATCAGTCCTTCTCAAACTTCTCAAAAAATTCAAGAGGAGGCTAGGATCCCAAGCTCATTTTACAAGGCCAGAATTATCCTAATTCCAAAACTAGAAAAAGACATGACAAAAAAGAAAATTACAAGTTATTATCCCTCATAAACATTGAGGTAAAATCCTCAACAAAATATTAGCAAACCAAATTCAGTAATACATTAAAAAGACTAGAGGCCTGGTGCACAAAATTCGTGCATGAGGGGCAGGGAAGGGGAGGTGTACTTCAGCCCATCCTGCTCCCTCTCCAATCTGGGACTCCTTGAGGGATGTCGATCTGCCCGTTTAGGCCCTATCCTACCTGGATTGAGCCTAAACAGGCAGTCTGACATCCCTCTCTCAATCCAGGACTGCTGGCTCCCAAATGCTCACCTGCCTGCCTTCTTGATTGCCTCTAACCACTTCTGCCTGTCAGCCTGATCACCCCCTAACCACTCCCCTGCCAGCCTGATTGATGCCCAACTGCTCCCCTGCCAGCCTATTTGCCCCTAACTGCCCTCCCCTGTGGGCCTGGTCACCCCAACTGCCTTCCCCTGCAGGCCTGGGTCTCCCACAATTACCCTTTCCTGCAGCCCGGTCACCCCCAACTTCTCTCCTCTGCTGGCCTGGTCATCCCTAACTGCCCTCCCCTGTAGGCTTGACCACCCCCAACTGCCCTCCCCTGCTGGCCTGATCACCCAGAACTGCCCTCCCTTGCAGGCCTGGTCCCTCCCAACTGCCCTCCCCTGCTGGCCATCTTGTGGTGGCTATCTTGTGTCCACATGGGAGCAGGATCTTTTGACCACATGGGGGCAGTCATCTTGTGTGTTGGAGTGATGGTCAATCTGCATATTACTCTTTTATTAGATAGGATAGAAGCCTGGTACACGGGTGAGGGCCAGCTGGTTTGCCCTGAAGGGTGTCCTGGATCAGGGTGGGTGTTCCCTTGGGGCGTAGGGTGGCCTGGGTGAGGGGCCTGTGGTGGTTTGGAAGCTGGCCACACCCCTCAGGGGCCCAAGCAGAGGCCCTGGTACCTGAGATTTATTTATTTTCTACAATTGAAACTTTGTTGCCTGGAGCTAAGCCAAGCCTTCTGTTGTACAGCCATTGAAAATTTGTTGCCTTAAGCAGAGGCCTGGGTGCTTGGCTTCCTCTATCACTAGGGGCAATCCAAGTTTCCCTTTTGCTCTCTCTGTGGCTGTAGCCATCTTGGTTGGCTTAATTTGTATACTCTCTCCGATTGGCTGGTGGGCATGGCTGGTGGGTGTAGCAGAGGTACCGTCAATTTGCATATTACTTTCCTATTAGATAGGATAATACACCATGATCAAATGGAATGCAATATTGGTTCAATTTATGCAAATAGATTAATGTGGTAGCCTATCTAATAAAGGTGGAATATGCTAATTGACCCTCATGCTGTCGCAAAGATGGTGGTGCCCACAGCCAATAAGGAAGGAATATGGTAACTGATTGCCATGCCCTCAAAGATGGCGGTACCCACAGCCAATTAGAAGGGAATAGATAATTGACTGCCATGCCCTCAAAGCTGGCAGTGCCCAGTCCCTGCATTCTGCCTGCCTCTAGTCCCCTATTTCCTTCACCACCCCCAGCAGCCTACAGCTGCCCAAGGCTCAGGTAACCAGGGCCAGCTGAGTCTTGTGCTGCCAGCAGTGGCAGCAGCAAAGGTGTGATGGGGTGTGGCCTTCCCCTGATTGCCGGGTCACTTCCTGTCCCTGAGGACTCCCAGTCTGTGAGAGGAGGAAGGCCGCGCTGAGGGTGCCCCCTCTAGTGCATGAGTTTTCATACACTGGGCCTTTAGTACAATATAAAAATATAAATTATTTATCATATCAATAAATGCAGAAAAGACATTTATTTGATAAAATCCAGTATCTATTTATAATAAAAAGTTTCAGAAAAATGGGAATAGGGAACATCCCTCAACATAATAAAGGCCATATATGACAAACCCACAGTTAACATCATACTAAATGTGTTGGAAAAATTAATATCATTAAAATGTCCATTCTATTCAACACAATTCCTATCGAGATCCCAATGGCATATTTCATAGAAGTAGAACAAATTTCCAAAAATTTATATGGAACCACAAAAGACCCTGAATAGTCACAGCAATCTTTGAAAGAAGAACAAAATAGAAGGTATCACACTGGTTGATATCAAACTATACAAGGCCACAGTAATCTGAAAAGCATGGTACTGGCATAAAAACAGACATAGATCAAAGAAACAGAATAGAGAGTCCAGAAATAAACCCATGTCTTTATGGTTGATTAATATTTGACAAAGGAGGCAAGAACATGCAATGCGATGAAGATAGCCTATTCAAGAAATGGTTTTGAGAAACTGGACAGGTACATGCAAAAAAAAACCGAAACTAGACTACCTATTTACACCATACACAAGAATAAACTCAAAATTGGTTAAAGACTTAAATGTAAGACACAAAGCCATAAAAATCATAGAAAAAAACATTGGCAGTAAACTCTGTCACATTTGGCAATTATTTTCTGATATATGTCTTTAGGCAAGAAAAATAAAAGGAAAAAAATAAAATTAGACAACATAAAACTAAAAAGTTTTTGCACAGCAAATGAAACCATCAATATAACAAAAAGACAACCTACTGAATGAGGAAAGATACTCACCAATGATACATCAGATAAGGGGTTAACACCCAAAACTTATAAAGAATTCACAGAATAGGATACAAAAAAACCACAAACAATCTGATTAAAAAATGGGCAAAGGATATAAATAGATATTTTTCCAAATAAGCCATTCATATGGCTAAGAGACATGTAAAATGCTCAATTTCACTAATCATCTGAAAAATGAAAATTAAAACCACAATGAGATACCACTGCACACCTGTCAGAATGCTTATCATCAGTAAGTCATTAATAAATGTTAGCAAGGATATGGAGAAAAGGGAACTCTCATGCACTGTTGGTGGGAATGCAGGCTCATATAGGCACTGCAGAAAGCAGAGTTACCTCAAAAAATTAAAAATGTAACTACCTATGACCCAGCAATTCCACTTCTGAGCATTTATTTGAAGAAATGCAAAACACTAATTTGAAAGGACATATGCAGCCCTAGCAGTTTTAGCTCAGGGGAAAGAGCATCAGCCTGCAAACTGAAGGATCGTGGGTTTGTTTCTGGTCAAAGGCACATACCTCAGTTGCAGGTTCCCCAGCCTGGTTGGAGCATCTGCAGGAAGCAACCAAAAGCTGGGTCTCTCACACTGATGTTTCTCTCTGTCCCTCCCTCTCCTCTCCACTCTCTCTAAAAATAAACGGAAAAATATCCTCAGGTGAGGATTAACAAAACAAACAAAAAAAGCAAAAGGACATATGCACACCTATATTCTCTGTAGCATTACTTACAATAGCCAAAATATGTAAGCAACCTAAGTGCCTAGCGATATGTGAATGGATAAAGAAGATTGGTATATATATATATATAATGGAATATTACTCAGCCAAAGAAAGAAATGAAATCTTGCCATTAAAGACAACATGGATAGACCTAGAGAGTATTATGCTAAGTGATTTAAGTCAGACAAAGTAAGGCTAATACCATAGATTTCAATTATATGTGGAATTTAAAGAGCAAAATAAATGAACAAAACAGAAGTAGACTCATAAGTACCGAGGACAAACTGAGAGTTGTCAGATGAGAGGGATTTGGAGGGACTGAATAAAGACAGTGAAGGAATTAAAATTACCAATTAGTAGTTACAATATAGTCCCAGGAATGCAAAGTTCAGCATAGGGAGTAAAGTGACTGGTATTATATAACTATGGTCATTATTAGACTTATTGGGAGGATCACTTTGTGAGTTACATGAATGTCTAACCACTATGCTGAACACCTGAAACGAATCTACACTAATAAAAAAGATGCAAATTGACTGTACCTCTGTGAAGTCCACCAGCCAATCAGGAGTGACTACGCAAATTGACCCAACAAAGATGGTGGGCTAATTTGCATACACAGGCACCAAATGCAGGTGTGCCTCACCACCCCAGCAGCTCAGGGCTTCTGGGCAACGTGGGAAGGTAGTGCTGGCAGCCAGGGGAAGGAAGGCCCATTATTGCATGAATCTTCATGCATTGGGCCTCTGGTACTATATAATAAAGAGGTAATATGCAAATTAGCCCTTATGCCCTCACAAGATGGCTGCCTACACCAGAATGGCAGGGGTGTTAGTGAGGGATGACCAAATGATTGAACAAGCAGGCTGTGTGGGGCAACCAGGCCAGCAGGGGAGTTAGTGAGAGATGACCAAATGACTGAAGAGTGGGCTGCATGGGGCAACCAGGCTAGCAGGGTCGACCAAGACTGAACAGCAGACTGCTTGAGGTTACCAGGCCACCAGTGGGGCAGTTGGGGTGACCAGGCCAGTGGGGTGTGGCAATTAGGGGCGACCAAGCTGGTGGTGGTGGTGGGGGGTGCAGTTGGGGACTTCCAGGCTGATGGGGGTGTGGGGGGGAGGCAGTAAGGAGCAACCAGGCCTGCAAGGAGGGGGAAGTTGGAGGTGACCTGGCCAGCACGCAGAGGCAGTGAGGAGTGACCAGACCAGCAGGGGAGGCAGTTAGGAGTGATGAGGTTGGCATGCAGAGACAGTAAGGAGCAATTAGGAGCCAGCGGTCCAGAATTGTGAGAGGGATGTCACAGATTGGAGAGGGTGCAGGCTGGGCTGAGGGGAATCACCCTGCCCACCCCACTTGCTGTGCATGAATTTTGTGCACTGAGCCTCTAGTATAAAATAACAGTGAATGTAAAGTGCAATTGGAAAATAAAATTTTAAAAATACAGATGAAAAATATATATAGCCCCTACAACATAACAAATTTCTTCTTTGTAAAACTTACACATCTTCTTCTACCCGAAGCTGTTGAATGTGAGATTTAATTTTCTGTCCTGAAGTTTTTAAGATGATGTTTTCTAGAAGGTGGAAATCATCCTGATTAAAGAGTTCATTATCCTCCAGTGGCCCAATGATCTGTGAAGGAGAACAGAGTGGCCAGTGTGGAAACCTGCAAGCTGTAAAGCGAGGCGTTGTCCTCAGGCTACCTAACGAACCAAACCATGTTATAGACCCAAGACATGCTTACATCAGAATGAAGTCAATGAAAATGGAAAAGTACCATCCCCATGAACTCACAATGCTATATATTTATCAATTCCTCAACTATACAGAGTGTAGACTTGTATATTTGCAATATTTTTACAGTAAGCAAACTCTGAAATCCGGTTTGGCTCAGTGGATAGAGCACTGATCTGCAGACTGAAGGGTCCCGGGTTTGATTCCGGTCAAGGGCATGTACCTTGGTTGTGGGCACATTCCCAATTGGGAATGTGCAAGAAGCAGCTGATCAATGTTTCTCTCTCATTGATGTTTCTAACTATCCCTCCCCCTTCCTCTCTGTAAAAAATCAATAAAATATATTTTAAAAAAAGAATATATTGCCGAGGCCAGTTTGGCTCACTGGCTTGCGGACTGAAAGGTCCCAGGTTCGATTCCGGTCGGGGGCATGTACCTTGTTTGCGGGCACATCTCCACTGTGGGGTGTGCAGGAGGCGGCTGATCGGTGACTCTCATCGATGTTTCTGACTTTCTATCTCTCTCCCTTCCTCTCTGTAAAATATCAATAAAATATATTTAAAAAAAAAGAATATAGTTTTCATTAATTCTCATCAAATATAAATAATAAAGCCAAAACAGAGATGTAGCAGTTGATATAGAAGGTTTGCCTGACAGGCTACGACTTTAAAGTCTGGTTCGTCCACCACAGCCTACTGTCTCATCTCAGTGCTGTGAGACTTAATGAGTGTAAGCCCAATCCAGCTGCATGCACACAGGCTGCCGAGCTGCAGGCCCGCCCTCACAGACTAGGTGCTTCCTGTGTCATCCATCTCACGGACTTGTGTTCTGAGACTACTATGTCTCACCGCCTTGCACCACGGCAGGACAAAAGCAAACATAGCACACATGTCAATGTGAGCACACCTCCAAAACCAGAGTCGAAACAATCATCAGCACTGTGTCAGCCACATTCCCTTTGGAAAGAGTGGCTCTGTTTGAAGGGCGTCTACCTTCCGAGGAGAGTACAGCCAAGGCTGGGCACTGATCTAATTGGAAGCCAAACTTGTCTCAGGACAAGATCCTCACCCTTCCATTGCTGATCACTGCCCTTTGTCCTTTCTTCAGCTTCAGGACATCCCTGCAGTACATGGCATGAGACAAAATGAAATCCATTTTGGAAGATTCAAAGACCTCTTTAAAAAGATTGAAATCCATGCCCTAGGAAAGTAATTGTAATTAAGGAAAAGTAAGTTATTAAGCCATAAAAATAAATAGCATAGTGAGTACATTATAAAAATGCTCTATTAGTGAAATAACTAATTTTAATAATTAACATTATGATGTTTCCATTCTCCTTCCCATTTTTCTCACCCTCCTACCTATCAAGTAATGCTCATTTCCTTTGCCTGTACTTTTATGTGATTGTTCAAGTGGCAAACCAGTATTCATGATACCTTTATTCTGCATTATAAAATCTTTCTAATTTCAAGTGAGAGCCTTTCTTTTAACTGAAATATGAAGTATATTTACCATTTTATTTAAGTTTTTAGACTGAAAAACAGTAAAAGGCATTTTACATGGGCTTACACTGGAAACACATCAAACACATTACTTCTAACTCATTAATTGACTTAAATCTCAGTTCTTTTGCTCTGACAAGTCCAATATTGTCTTTCAAAAACTATAAAAACAAATGACCTGTGCTTAAAACATACATGTTAAAACCTAGCAAGTTTAAAAGCAATCAAGGGCATGTGGCAGAAATGCTATTTCTTAGAAAGATTCCTCCAACAACAAAAAGAGAAATCCTGAGACTCAAAACTAAAATCACCATCCTGCTCAGCCACTACAGTCCCTGGGAGCAGACTTCTGTGGTAAATCACAGAGAGGTGGCCTCAAGCAGTTCAGATACTCACCCCGACAGCGAACTCCCCAACATCAGCTCCTGCAGCCAGGGCCTCCGCAGGCCCCTCCTTGGCCATTTTTGTGATGAAGTTCTTGGCAGTGCTGGAGGTTTGTGTTTGGAGAGCTGCCCAGATTGCTCGGGAGATCTGAGTGTTCTCATACTTTATATCTTCCTTAGGATTATTGATCATGCTTATTCTCACATTGTTACTGGATTTCTATTTACAAAATAGGAAGTAAGGATTATATGGTAGGTGTTTTCAACTTAAAAAGTGGCATTAATATCAGCTACTCTACCTAATAAAGGATTATTTTAATTGACCATCAAACCATCACAAAATGGCAGCACCCACGGCCAATAAGGGGGGAATATGGTAATTGACTGTCATGCCCTCAAAGATGGGGGTGCCCACAGCCACAAGATGGTGGCGCCCAGTCCCCTCAGCCATGCCTGGGCGCCTGCCTCCAGAGTCCCCCAGTCTCCTTGGCCCCTTAGGGCCGGCTTGAGGCACAGATAAGCCTTGGATGGCAGCTGCCCAGCTGCCCAGGGCTGCCTGAGGCTCAGGTAACTGGGACCAGCCAAGGCTTGCACTGCCATCAGTGGCAGCAGGAGAGGTGTGATAGGGTGTCGCCTTCCCCTAATTGCTGGGTCACCTCTCGCCCCTGAGGGCTCCCAGACTGTGAGAGGGGGCAAGCTGGGCTGAAGGATGCCCCCTCCAGTGCATGAATTTTCATGCACTGGGCCTCTAGTATTCTACAGAGGAAATAATACCTCTCTTAAAAGTTGTGGATAGTCCCTCTCTGTATATAGAACAAGGTTAAAATGCTACAATCAGGCATGTGATCCCCTGTATGAATTGGCCTCTACCCTACCTTTCCACCTTCATTTTTACCACCCTGTAAAGAGAGCATATAGTACAAACCATCCAAGTCCTATATCTCCCCCCAACATTTTGTATTTTTCTAATGCACATCTTGGCTCACATTGGCATGGGAACCCCAAGTACACCCATCTTTGCTTCCTTAAGTCCCAAACATTCTTCAGGGCTCTGCTCCACCCTCCTTAGTTCACATGGCCTTTCCAGATTTCTAATAAGATTTACCTCTCCCTGAGTAAAGAGACAAGAATCCATTAGAAAGAAGATATCTGGGACTTTTAAAACCAAAAAGGGGCTCATATCAAGAACATAAGCAACAGAAATTCTGTATATTGAAAGACATGTATAAGAATATTCACAGGAGCATTCTTCAGGACACCCCAAACTAGAAATAACCCAAATGTCTATCAAATATATAAATAAACAAAACTGTGATATAGTTACATAATACAAAATGACACAAAGAAAAAGAACTAACATTACTTGTAATTTCATAAATCTCAAAAATATTGAGGAAAAAACTAATATAAATACACATTAGATTCCATTAAAATAAAGTCATAGGCAAACTTAATCTATGATGAGAGAAGAGGGAAAGGCTGAGACCCTCATGAGGCCATAGCAGGGCGGGCTCTGAGGTACGTGACACTTCTCTCAGACATGGTCACATGCATACATTCACTTTGAGACACTGTGTACCTATGATTTGTGCACTTCTTTTTTTTATATATTTTATTGAGTTTTTACAGAGAGAAAGAGAGAGATAGAGAGTTAGAAACATCAATGAGAGAGAGACATCGATCAGCTGCCAGCTGCCTCCTGCACAACCCCCTAGGGATGTGCCTGCAACCAAGATACATGCCCTTGACCGGAATCGAATCCGGGACCCTTCAGTCCGCAGGCCAACGCTCTATCCACTGAGCCAAACCAGTTTCGGCTGTGCACTTCTTTTGAACCTGTATTTTACTTCATTTAAAATATTCAAATCTCCCATCCTGTTCCCACTCTATCACCACTTGCATATCTATCACTCAGAGTTAGGGCAGTCTGTTAAGGCAGACTGTTAATGCATGTCAGTCTGAGTTAGGGCACCTTACAGGCATGTCAGTCTGAGGTAGGGCACCTTACACGTGTGTTAGTCTGAGTTAGGCACCTCACACATGTACTAATCATCCTTCACTAGGACTGCTCCTGATTCAACTCTGAATTAACCGTAACAACCATCTGTTTCCTCTTAGAGCAGAAGGGAACTCCGCTCCTCAGCGAAGCTGCAGCAGCTGAATATGTGAGTGTTTCAGTAAGCCTCTCTAAGGCACAGGTGACAAGGGGACCCAGAGGGTGGACTGAAGATTCAGTGGAAGCTGCCCAAGAAAAGGAGATGTAACACCTTAGACATGACACTCTCCAGAAGTCAGTTTCTTCTCCACTGCCATTCACTCAGGCCTACGACAGTCGTGCACTCTGCACACCAGGCCTGCTTCTGTATCACTCACTCATCCCCAGGCTCGCAGTGTATGCATCTGCCCACTTACACAATGCACCCCACAATCTCTGCAGCTTCCTGGCAGCAAGACCATGCACAGCCAGACAATAAAAGCTTGTCTACGATGATCTCATTTTTTCTCCTCTGAAAGAGCCTACCCTTTAACTAAGCAGAATACACCATCTTCTCTGTTCTACTAGCTGTTGAGCCCGTGGAGAAACGGGGCTCTGCTCCCTCAAGCACTAGGAAACCGGGGAAGTCGCCAGAAGAGCACTATCAGCACACAGATGCTCACGAGGACAACACTGAGTTTTTGACACTTGCCTGATGTTTTAGAGAATCATATAGTAATTGCCTTCCAGACGGGCTATCAAAATCTCCAACAATCCAAAAAGTTACTGGCCTAATGAAAGAATCATCTGTAGAAAAACAAAACAATTGACTGAGTTGGAGAGAAGAAAGGACATTGTTTCAATATGGTTATTAAGTAAAATAATTTCTGAAAACCATGCAAAAAAAGTAAGAAGGTTACAAGTTTAATAAAGATACAAAGCAAAAGTAGTGAAACTGATAGAATGAAAGCAGGGTACCTTCCATATGGCTTAATTATAAACTAGGGACATGCATTTATTAATTCTACTAAGGTTTGGGCATCTGTTAGCACATGAAACGAAAAAGACCTTTGAACGTGTGGGTAACGTAGAGTTTTTAATCATGTTAATTTGTCACTTTCTGAAATATACTTCTTTGCAAACATTTATATAAACTTTACCTGAGTGGATAAATTATGTTACCCACAGGTTCCATAAACATCGCAATAAAAGGTCAATAAATTCTGAATTATAACAGTACCTGAAATATGATAATTAAGAAAAGAAACAGAACATACTAAAGTTTAAAGTTACCATAGATTTCCTTGGAGGACATCCCTGGGCATAGGTAAAGGAAAAAGAAAATGTCATTTCTAGGATTACTGCCTATTATCAGAGTCCAATTTTAAATAACGCCTAACATGACTTATGCTTCATTCTGTTCCTTAATTCCACTCGTGATGAGCACTATCCAGTGCTCCTCAGAACCAGTTTCCTGAAGAATCAAATGGAGGAATGCCTGCACTTCCACAGGCCCAGGAACCAGACCTGCTCTCTGGAGATTACAGTGGGATGCAAACAGCTGCCTTAAGGGCAATCAGAGTGACCACAGGGGAAGTGCCTCTGTCTGCCATCGAAAGGATATCATTTCACAGTCTTAACTTAGATAAGTAACTACATAAAATCAGGTTTCAAACTTAAACAAGTATTTCTAGAACCAACTTTATCTTTTAAAAAAATCAACCCAATGCTGTCACTGAAGAGACAAGTCAAAATAATTTCTAAACCCTTTAACACATCATAAATGTTTTAAAACATCATAAATGCTTTCCCATTCTGAGCCATTAAATTGTTTCCCCTTTGACTTTAATATCTAATTTAAAAATTACAAAGACAAAATTTAAATTTTCAGAAATTATTAAATTTTAAACAGGTATTTTCTATGCTCAAATCGTAAGAAGTAATTAATAAAATAAATTATGACATCTCTCTCCCAACAGATACTAATGATTGCTTTTCTTTTTGCAAATACTAAAACAAATGTTGAATCTAAGATAAGCCTAGAATAGATTACCTTTCTTTGTCAGATAGTTCATACTATTGGCTATAGCAGCAGTCTTGCCTTGAGAATCTAAGGCAGTAAATCTAGCATAATCATCCACAAAAAAGTTATCTGAAAAAAAATTGAAATAGATTTATAATTAATATGCCTAAATTCAATCTAATGTTAATTTTAACTGATAATCTGATATGATCATAATATAAGTTTTATAAAAATGCACGAGTGAGATATACTGCTTCAAAATTATTAAACTTTATAATTCCAGACCCCTATTCCAGTAATAACATTTTAATACACAAAGTTAATAAAAATGAACACATCTCACATGACTCTCATATATGTATGTGTCATTTTAATGGTTTGAATTTATTGTAGTCCCACTTCTATCACTTTACAACCTAAGAATGATTTCCTAAATATCTCCCTTGACTTCATCTCTCCCTTCCATTGTCCGTCACCATAATAAGCTCCTCCTTATCCTTATTTAGGGATAAAGGTGTGTGTGTGCAAAAATAGGAGAGAAAATAAAAAAATTCTCATTTTAATGTTTTCATGAATCAGAAAATAGTATATTCATAGCTCTAACAGAAACAAAAGGCCTGTTTCCGACACATAATCTCTGATTAGTGCCCTGGGCATGCTCTCAATAGTCATTTCCTCTCAGATTACTCTTGCCAAAATTCCAGTTTCAGTCATTCCCTTGCTTTAATCTATCCAGTAATTCCTTCCTACCTACCAAATAGGCTTCAGCCTGGTATCATAAACTCTCTCTCTCCAGCAACCTCCCCAAGCGTATGCATTAACTCACCACAAAACTAATGCCACCCTTCTCACTGCCCTCCAAGCACATCGTGCCCATCCTCTCATCTATTTGTCTGTTCACCCACTCACCCACTTATCCTTTCATTCCACAAAACACATTAACCCTTTCAGGCCATAGTCTAGACAGGAAAGCACTGGTAAGTTAGACTAAAAGAGAGCAGTGAAGGTGGCAGAGCCAGGGGCTAGGGCAGGAGGCAGCCAGCTGTGCCTTCCCTGACAGGCCCACAGCTTGCCAGGCAGACCGCACTGCTCCAGGGACACCAGCACCGTTTCTCAGCTCATGACCACGCTCCCATGAAGAAAGGACTTGCCTGTGCTCTTTATTTATGTATGCCCACAGGTAACTATTGACAGTTTAAAATGATGAAAATATCAGAAGCTTAGGATAAAGATTCACAACACTGTTCACCTTGCCCTATTAAAACTTCTGGTGCCCTGGTTGGTGTGGCTCAGTGGTTGCACTGAAGGGTCGCAGGTCCAATTCCTGGTCAAGGGCATGTACCTGGGTTGCAGGTTCAATCTCCAGGCCTGGAATGCCTGTGGGAGACAACCAATGGATGTTGTCTCTCTCAAATGGCTTTTTCTCTCTCTTCCCCGCCCCTTCCTTCCACTCTCTAAAAATCAATAGAAAAAAAGTTCTGGAGAGGATTAACAAAAACACTTCTGGTGAAAAGCTAAAACCTAATTTAAAGAAACAATGCAGTTCACATTCTGACTATTTTCTTTTTCATTGCCCTCTACAGAAAAGATATTCAGGTCAAGTTAGATTAGGAGATGGCTGCCATAAAAGAACAGCCATAAGTAGATCTACACATTCATTATTTGCCATGACAACAGATACACTTGGCTCTGACTTTGCCAGTCCCGTCTTTCCCCCAGTGAGACTGCTTGGGCAGTGATGACGTGGCCCCTTCTTTTCAGCTGTTTGTTGAAGTGGCCGCCAGATCTCACAGGAAGGCCTAAGGAGCACACAGCACCTGGGCGAAGCACATCTGCCTCGTAGCAGATATTCTTGTGGAAACAACCCAAACACTCATCCACTGAGGAATACTAAGCAACACACGGGCTAGTTACCCTCTAGATCAGCGGTTCTTAACCTTTTTTAATGCTGTGACCTTTTAATACAGTTCCTCATGTTGTGGTGATCCCCAGTCATAAAATTATTTTTGTTGCTACTTCATAACTGTAATTTTGCTAGTTATGAATCATAATGTAAATATCTGTGTTTTCTGATGGTTTTAGGCTCTATAGCTGCGGTTCTCAACTTGTGGGTCATGACCCACAGGTTGAAAACTGCTAGCAAGGTCGCCTAAGACCATCGGAAAACAGATATTTACATTATGATTCATTAACAGTAGCAAAATTACAGTTATGAAGTAGCAACGAAAATAATTTTAAGATTGGGGGTCACCACAACATGAGGAACTGTATTAAAAGGTCACAGCATTAAAAAAGGTTGAGAACCACTGCTCTAGATATTAATCAGCCATAAAAAGGAATGAAGTACTACTGACATATGCTATGACATAGATGAACCTGAAAAACATTAGAAGTCAGTCACAAAAACTTCCCATTATATGAAATATCCAGAATAGAAACATCCATAGAAACAGAAGCTAGATCAGTGGTTGCTGGAGGATAAAAGAGAAAAATGGAAGGTGACTACTAATGGGCAGATCAATTCTTTTGGGGGTGATGATACTGTTCTAAAATTAGATAGTGGTAATGATCACATAACTTTGAAAATATACTACAATTTGTACAATTGGAAACTGCGCACTTTAAAGGATTTAGCATCTTTTTATGGCATGACACTATTTCTCAATGAAGCTTTCTTTTTTAGAAAGGCATTATGTTCTCAAAGAAAAGCTACCTAAAATATCTGTTGACATTATTGCTGATTCTGGGATGATGATGAAGAGACAGCTGCTTGAGGGTTTTATAACTAAGAAAGTGAATGACATAGGTCTCCTTTATCGTATAAGCTTGTTCAGTTGGTAAAAGGCACTGAATATTTTTCAAAGTTTACAAGGATTTATCCAGGAAGAATTTCTCTCCTTTTGGAAGATACTCTTGTGAAATTAGAAGCTTGTATTATAAATTCAAGGTGCAATGAATTTAAACATAAAACTGTGTCACAATCTTGGGTTAACTTCTGAATACTGACATCTAATAAATGCAAAGATTCTGAAAAACTAATCAAAAAGAGTCCCAAAGTTGTTCCTGAAATGCTTCTTACTAGTTGCTGTTAAATCCAGGTATTCTCGCTCAGTTGTCAAAATCCTAGAATTGATTCGTGGAACAACGTTTGGTTGATTCATAATATACTCTACCACATCCTGATCTTGGGACAGTTCACCCTAAAGAAAAGAAGAAAACAGGGTGTGAGTGGGATGAGCATTAAAACACATATGATCAAAATAATTTATTAAAAACTAAGAAATCATTAACTTTATATTATCTTCTCATGTACCAGTAATTGCTAAAAACAGACATTATCATATCATAGGTCCCTGTTATTGCCAAGCATAGCTTGGTGTATTATGCACAGTATAATGTTAACTCCTTCAACAATGTGAGGCAGATATCATTGATGTCCATTTTAAAGATGAGGCACCTAGGGCACAGATTAAATAGCTAACTCATGATCACAGAGCTAATGAGAAGTGAATATAAAATGCAAATCCAGGCTTATTTGATCTCTCCACATACCACTGTGCTTCCCCAGAAATAAGCAAGTTCTTCAAATTAGTTAAGAGTTAATGTCACCAGTTCCCAACTCATAAGCTGTATTTTACAACTTCACATGTATCATACCACAACATGGCCACCAGCTGCAACAAAACCAAGGAGAACTGAAGTGGAACCAGGAGAAAGTTGCATTGATTTCAAATGCAGCTTTTGGACAAAGTCAGTCCTTTAATAAAAATTATACTGAAGATATTTTCCTATTACACCACCATAGTTAGAAGAAAGTACTACAGATGAAAAAATAAGACTTAAGCAGATGCCGAGAAAGAAGCAGTTCTTGAAGAAATGCGTAAGAAAATGCACCAAAAATAATAAAATGTTATCATACTTTAAAAAATAAAATAAAATGAAGAGTTAATACAAGGATGCCCTGCCATTTACTCAGTGATTAGAGCATCAGCCTACACACCAGAGTGTCATGGGTTTGATTCTTAGTCAAGGGCATGAACCTCATTGTAGGTTCAATACCGGTCCCTGGTCAGGGCGTGTGCAGGAGGGAACCACAAACAATGTATGTGTTTCTCTCACATCGGTGTTTCTCTCAGTCTCTCCCTTTCCCTTCAATTCTCTCTAAAAATCAATGAAAAAACATCCTCGGGTGAGGATTAACAACAACAAAAAAAGTTAACACAAGCAGAAAAACATTTTGAGATCTGCTCATTGTTAGTTTCTCTTAAAGAAAAAAGCCACATAAATTCTCTCAAGCAGTTAATATACTTTGTAATAAAAATCGCCCCAAGCCTTTTCACTCTCAGGCATCCATGAAACTGCGTATTTCCATAATCACAATTACAGTGGGGATTCTTCCCTTTTATATATTAAAAAAATATATATATTTTATTGATTTTTTTACAGAGAGGAAGGGAGAGGGATAGAGAGTCAGAAACATCGATGAGAGACATCGATTAGCTGCCTCCTGTATGCTCCCAACTGGGGATGTGCCCGCAACCAAGGTACATGCGCCTGCCTGGAATCAAATCCGGGAACTTTCAGTCCACAGGCCGACGCTCCATCCACTGAGATAAACCGGTTTTGGCCCTTTTGTACTTCTCATAGACATACTTGTACAGCTGATCCTTGAAAAATACCATTTGAAGTACATGGGTTCGCAAGGGTCCACTAATACACAATTTTTCCCCCAATAAATGCTATAAATGTACTTTCTCTTCCTTATGATTTTCTTAACATTTTTCTCTAGTTTACTTGATTATAAGAATACAGTATATAATACATGACATATAAAATGTGTGTTTATTAACTTTTTATGTTAACAGTAAGGCTTCCAGTCACCAACAGTAGGCTTAGTAGGTAAGTTTTAGGGAGTCAAAAGTTATATGCAAATTTTTAACTGCAGGGAGGTTGGCACCCCAACCCCTGAATTGTTCAAGGATCAACTGTAGTTCATTGTAAAAAAAAAAAAAAAAGATGAAAGTTGAGAAAGAAATGTAACGTGCTTCACATAGGGAAAACTGTGAGTCTCACACTTACACCTAATGATGAAATGCCTCAGATGGAAGGGGGTCCTAAAAGGTCCTAAAACCAACCAGAAAGGATCCTGAAAACGTGAGAGAAGAGACTCATCACATAGACCCAGTTCTGAGTCTGATTCACAACTGATTTCTCAAGAGAAATCAGAGATCAAAAGACAATAGAATTACATATTCACAGTGCTGAAAAGAAAAGGCAGTCAACTAAGAATTCTATAGCCAAGTAAATTATCACTTTTAAATGAAGGGCAAATAAACACATTTGCAGATTTAAAAAAAAAACAGGATTTTTCACTGGGAGACCTAACTGAAAATGGATCCTAAAATTAAATGTTAAGAGAAAAACTATAAAATGCTCAGGAGGAAAGAAACATAGGTATAAATCTTTGTGACCTAGAATTAAATAATAGTTTATTATATATGATTCAAACAGCACGAGCAACAAAAGAAAAAGAGTAAATTGGACTTAATCAAAATTAAAAACATTTGAGCTTTAAAGGACACCACCAAACATTGAAAAGGCAAATCAGCCTTGGCCCATTTTACTCAGTGGTTAGAGTGCCAGACTGAAGGGTATGGGTTCGATTTTAGACAAGGACATGTACCTCGGTTACAGGCTCAATTCCTAGTCCTGGTTGTGACACTTTTGGGAGGCACTCTCACACACTGATGTCTCTCTCTATCTCTCCCCGTCCCTACTACTCTCTAAAAATCAATGGGAAAGAAAAATATCCTTGGGTGAAGATTAACAAATAAAACAAAACAAAAAGGAAAGGCAAATCATAAAATGGAGAAAATGTGTGAAAATAATACATATAAGTGATTAGTATCTAGAATACATAAAAAAATTCTTACAACTCACAAATAACAAAACAACCGAATTAAACATGACCAAATAATCTGAATAATTATTTCTGCAAAAAAGGTATAGGCTACACTTAAAGAGACGGATAATACCAAGTGTTGGCTACAATGTAGATAAAGTGGAAACTGGATACACAGCTGACACAAATGTTCATGGTACAAGCTGCTTTGGAACACAGTCTGTTAAAATAGCAGGCAATTCTACTACTAGATATCTGCCCAAGTCAGCGTGCACACGACTGTTTACAGCAGCACTATCTATAGCAGCCAAAGTGGAAACAGCCCAAGTACACCTCAGCCACTGAGGAGATAAATGCGCTTCATCCATCTGAGGAACTATATTTGTCCACAGAGGTACTGAGACATTAACACAGATTCCAACAAGGATAAACCTTGAAAGCATTATGCTAAGTGAAGGAAATTAGTCACAAAAGACCACATATTGTGTGAATCTACTTATATCAAATGACCGAAAGAGGCAAATCTGCAGAGAAACAGATTCATGGTTGGCAGCGGCTGGGTAAGGGAAAATGGAGAGTAACTGCTATTGGTTGTCGGGTATATTTTAGGGGTAATGATAATGTTCTGAAAATAGACAGAGGTAATAATTTCATAACTGTGTATACTCTAAAAACCAATGAGCAGTCCACTTAAAAGGTTGAATTTTTGGCATATGAGTAATATCTCAACAATAACTATATATGTGAAATATTTTAAGTTTTTTTAAGTCAAAATTCCTTACAAGTAGAACAAATATCTCCTAGAATAACTATATTAAAAATTTTTAAAGTAAAATTTAATCCTGAAACGAATAAAATCAGCTATTACAAAAACAATGTATAGAAAGTCTCATGAAAATTTCATTATAACTTGGCCAGTGTAGCTAAATGGGTGAGCATCAAACCACACACTAAACAGTTGCAGGTTCGATTCTTGGTCCAGGCACATGCCTGGGTTGCCGGCTTGATCACAAGAAGGGGGAGTGCAGGAGGTAGCCGATCAATGATTCTCATTTATATATTTTTTTAATTGATTTTTTTTAAGAGAGGAAAGGAGAGGGATAGTTAGAAACATTGATGAGAGAGAAACATCAATCAGCTGCCTCCTGTACACCTCCAACTGGGGATGTGCCCGCAACCAAGGTACATGCCCTTGACCAGAATCAAATGTGGGACCCTTCAGTCTGCAGGCTGACGCTCTAACCACTGAACCAAACCGGATTCAGCCTCACTGATATTTCTAGATCTCTCTCCCCACTCCCTCCACTCTCTGAAATTTAAAAAAAAAAAAATTTATTTTTAAATATTTTCATTATTGCAGAACTTGCTAGAAATCTGCAAATCACTTATCAGTAGTGTATAGAAAATAGTGATACTTAAAGAATTTTACTGCCTACTACACAAATGCAAGCAAACCATTTTCTTTCAAAATCAGTCTGCAAATACAGCTCACCAAGTACACTGCTCGTTGGAAGAAGCTGGTGGTCTCCAGGATCTTGTGCATGGTGATGGTTTCCAGCTCATCAGGGTCCAGCTGTGCCTTTTCCAAGGGCATCCCATTGAACAGAGCGACAGGCAGCAGACCAACCCCAGTCTGCTCGTAGTAGCCTCTTGCTTCCTAAAACATAAGGGACCACAAACAGCACATTTTGTCCTTCATAAGACAAATGGAACAAAGCGTATTTTTCATACATACAAATTCTACCCCAAAAAATCAACAGAAATATGGTCACCAAGAAATAACTGAAGAATCACAGATGATATCATAGTTAATATCCTACTGGGTAAGTCTGAGATTAAATTATTGATATTTTCTAAAAACACAAAACATTAAAAATTAGGAAGTAGTTTGTGGTTAGGAGTAATTTTAAGTAATTTTAAACTCAAGCTACCAAAACAATACAACAGAGATCTTTTCGCAATGATGGAGATATTCTATTTCCACTCTCCAATGCAGCAGGCACTAACCACAAATAACCACTTGAAAGCTAAAGGCTACTAAAGGGGTAACACAACAATAGACTGACATAAATTATTAGTGCTCTTGGATATATAGTCTAAGAAGAAATATTTACACCCAATTCTAAGTGAAAAAGGGTCCATGTCACTAAAAAAGAAATTCCACATGCAGAAAACAAAATAAAGTTATTGGGGAAACAGTGTTCAAAAACTGCTCTACAATATACTCAGCTCAAGCTTTTTCCTCTCCAAGACATAAGAGGTTCCTTGGCATGGAAATGTCAGGCTGACAAAATGGCAAATATAAATGGCAGATAAATGTATTTTTTCCTGACTACCATGTTTCCCTGTCAAAATAGGTCCATTCCCCAGATAACAACCACAGACCCCAGAATTAAACCTTCCCTGTTAAATATCTTATGATTGAAAACAGCAGAACTTTTTCACCTGCAAACCGCTGCAGTGGTCCCAACCTTTTGGACCTCATGGCTCAGCAGTGGTCTGTGGACCACCGGTTGGTGCCCGCTGGTGAGAGAATACAGAGATTGGGTAACCAGCAGCAAGCATCAGCCATGGGCTGCTTAGTTTCTGCCCAGGTCTGGCCACAATTGTCCCTCCTGATGGTGAGGCCTCTCTGAGGGGCTGGAGATAGCTTCGGACAAAAGGCCTTTCTCCATAGCACTGTTTGGACTTTTAAATTTACACTCTCAAAGCTGTAGTCATGCAAATTCCGTTCTGTGATACCTTAGCTTTTTCAAAGAAGTTTATAAAAGCTCAGTTTTAATATGCTTTGAGCTTTCAAAATTACTTCCCGAACAAACAAAACCCACATTTTAATTCTAAGTGACAAGAAAAAGTTAAGTAATATCAGTGGTCTTTGGGAATGGCAACTGAGTGAAAGACAGGAGTGGAAAGAAGACGTTTTGGCTATATAACTTCCATTTTTACAACTTGTAAAGAGTTTACCAAACAAAATAACAGAATGCAGCCCAATTATCAAAGTACGAAGTTTAAAAATTACATGCGAACATTCCTACAAATTGATCACCAAAAATGTTAATTATAAATAATGTTAAAACATTAATCACTGGAAAAGTCTTATGAGCCACTCACAAGTGACAACTGAGATTAATAAAGACTCAGAATTAATATGCCAAATACAAAATGTTTGCATGTGTAAGTTAGAACTTTTTAAAATATCTTTTTAATGTATTTTATTGAATTTTTACGGAGAGGAAGGGAGAGGGATAAAGAGTTAGAAACATCGATGAGAGAGAGACATTGATCAGCCACCTCGTGCACGCCCCCTACTAGGGATGTGCCCGCAACCAAGGTACATGCCCTTGACCGGAATCGAACCTGGGACCTTTCAGTCCGCAGGCCGATGCTCTATCCACTGAGCCAAACCGGTTCTGGCAGTTAGAACTTTTTAAACTATCATTATCTGATTGGCTTTGAAAGATATACACTTATCAGATGACACTATTCAGTTTAAAAGTTCTACTTTAATTGTACTGCCCAGTTTTAGAAATAATTGCTTCCTTTTAGTATTAGAAATAGAAAATTCCACAGCTTCAGATTTATAACAAAAGTTACAGATATTTATAAGTATAAAAACATTTGCTGAATGCACTTATTCCTCCTTTTGTTCAAAAGAATCTATTTCCTTGGGCTTTTTTTGTGTGGGGGTACAGCTCCCACAAGTTTAAAAATCTTACTAAATCATTAGATTCTTAGAATCTATAGGAATCTCACAACACCCTTCTCTTCAGAGTATACCCAGCATCCTCCTACTCCCAGTATACAGCTCAACAATTTAGTGCTCTGAGTTAGATGAGACACTCACTGGACATCCTTATCAATATTACTTCACTCAAAAAATCACAAAAGGTAAGTGACTCAAATAGCATGGACAAGTATTATGATCTCTTATATGTAGGAAGAGCTCCTCATCAGTGCAAATGAGGAAATGGCCAAATTCCTGAGGAGTTAGGTCTGATACACCCATTTGATTCCTTTTTTTTTTTAAAGACACGATTTCTTTTTCTTTTTAATATATATTTTATTGATTTTTTTTTTTACAGAGAGGAAGGGAGAGGGATAGACAGAAACATCGATGAGAGAGAGACATTGATCAGCCGCCTCCTGGACACCCCCTACTGGGGATGCGCCTGCAACCGAGATACATGCCCTTGACCGGAATCGAACCCAGGACCTTTCAGTCCGCAGGCCAACGCACTATCCACTGAGCCAAACCGGTTTCGGCCCCATTTGATTATTTTAAATAAGATTTAAAAGCATAAAAGACAACATGCAAAAATACCCTTTCCTCAAACTTGTCTATTGCATACTTTTCAAGCAAATACTTTTGATATAACGATCACCCACAATAAAAAAGCAACATGAATTTTTTCTTCAACAGAATAGAGAAAATTAGAATTAAACATTTTCTAAATGTGAAATAGATAAAATTCCATTAACTTCCTCAAATCTTTGGTATTCTCAAGTGGTCTTATTTTTATTTCATCTAGTATTCTTTTTCTACAGCCTACTATTCTTGCTGTTTGTGAAAACATGAACAAAAAAAGGAAGTACTAGGCTCAGTCAGTGTGGCTTAGTTGGTTCACTCTTGTGCAACAAAAGATTGCTGGATTGATTCTATCAAAACACCTACCCAGGTTTCAGGTTTGATTCCCAGTTCAGAGCACATATGGGAGGCAACCAATCGATGTTTCTCTCTCACATCAATGTTTTTCTCCCTCTCTCCCTTCTTCTTCTCCCTTTCCCATTCTCTCTCTGTCTCTCTGTATATATACTGTATATACACCCTATATATTTAAAAGAGGTTGCTGGTTCAACTCCTGGTCATGGCAACATGCCTAGGTTGCAGGCTTGTTCACCAGTAGGGGGTGTGCAGGAGGCAGCCAATCGATGCTGCTTTTTCTACAATGTTTCTATCTTTCTCTTCTCCCTTCCTCTCTCTAAAAAAAAAAAAAAAATTAATAAAAACATATTAAAAATTTGAATTAAAAAAATCACTGGGTGTCCATATCAATACAGTGGTACCTCGAGATGTGAGTTTAATTTGTTCCGTAACCTTGAGGCGTGAGAAATTATGAGACACTTGAGTCACGGTACACTGGTGGGTCGTGTACAGCCGGCCGATCCACACGATTACTTGTATCTCAACTGTTGCTCGTATTTCAAAGCAAAAAATCGCTCGCTCGACAGCTCGTATCTCAAAAATCTCCTATCTCGAGGTACCACTGTATTACTTTATTCAAAAACTCATAAAAGGTAAGTGACTGAGCAGAATGCTGCAGTATCATAATCGATTCATCTCTAGTGTCAACTGAACAGATCTGATGCCCAGCTTCAGCTCCATACCCACCTTGATATGTCATAACACAAGGAGATGCACTAAAGCAGGATGACATTAGCATTATGGCTGAAGATGGTATCCCTCCCACAACAATTTGGCATCCACCACAGACCAAAGTGCCTTTGTGAGAGGTTGGATATCCAGCACCATTTGCCATGTGGCCCAGGCAGAGTCCTGCCCATCAGGTGAGGGGCACACAGACTCCAACCCTGCCTATAGACCCTGCGTGGTCCATGAACTGGCTCCAGAGCCTCTTGGACACAGCCTGGGGAAAATGTCTTATGACATTATCCAGGGACAAGAAAGCTTTTGTGGAAGTGCAGGCTTCTAGCAGAGAAGTCCCAGGACAGCACTGGAGAAAATAACTACAAGTTTGGACATAGTAAAGAAGGTAAGAGCAACAGTCTGACTTTATCCACACCACCCCTCCCCAAGGCAGTGCAGCTCATGGCCCAGGGATATCTTCTGTGCCTATGACTTCTCCTGTAGGGGAAAGTGAGAGCAAGTGAGAATGCCCCTGGGTCCCCACTATCTAGGATGCTGCACAGAGGCTCATTTCTCTTTCATCCATCCTAAAGCACTGATTTGGGAATTGTATGCCTGGTAGTAGGAGGAGGCTGGTAACATAGATGCTGGTTTCAGGGGATGTTTAATGGAGACAGATTATACTGCCTTCATCAAGATGTACATCCATGAGCCACCCAGAACACCACCCCCACAGATTCCTGCAAAGGTTCACGGTATCAGTGCTCACCCAGACATACTCCCACCCTGTGGCAGCTCCCAGTGTACACTCCTGACAGTGGCAGCAGACAGAGTTTTGCCAGATGGCCAGTTAGCACATACAGGAAGTCAGCCCAAATCTGTAGGCCAGAAAGAGCCAAAAAATTTGAGCTTTAGGGAGATTTAGGGTCAGGACCCAATATTGGGCATTGTAGAATCAAGAGAATTTATACAGTCTTCTGAATTCTGTACCAAAGGGAATGAAGAGTATGGAGCAGGTGCATCCATAGACAGTCAGAATGCCCCAGAATGCCTACCAGCTTGAAGAAAGATATTTCTCACCCAAAGGCAGTTACAAAAGACTAGAGAAAGTAACTGCTACTTCAAATGCAAAGAGAGCAATGCAAAACTGCAAGAAACATGAAAAAGAAAGCATAACATCACCAAAAGAATCACAATAATCTTCTATTAGCTGATTCTAAAGACGTAGAGACCTGTGATTTACCCAATGAAGAATCCAAAATAGGGGGAGAATTCAAGATGGCGGCATAGATAAACACCTAAACTGCTGCCTCGCACAATAATTTCAAAACTACAACAAAAAGACAGAACGGACATCATCCAGAACCACAGGAAAGCTGGCTGAGTGAAAATTCTACAATTAGAAGGAAAGAGAGGGACTCATAGAGACCCAGAGGAGCTGCAAAAAGCTGAGGTACTGAGACAAACACGTGGAGAGAGTGGGTGCCGGAGAACCTGGCTGGCTTTCTCTAGCGGGAGGGAAACAGAGACTCCCAACGGCATTGAACCCCTTATCCTACGACACTAAACCCCAGATCCAGCCGAAACTCATATGGGGGGAGTTTGGACTGTGAAAAGGGAGAAGTGCATGGAAATTTAGGTGAGTCGCAAAAGATCAGAAGTCTGGTGGCACGCACAGCACTGCGCGCAGAGGACCGACAGCTGATTGTGCCGCTGGCTTTCACTAGTAGGCAGGAGACAGACCTTCCCAACTGTGCCACTTCTAACTCCACTTAACCCTAGTTTCAGGCAAAACCCTAGGGACTCAGACTCATATGGTCCTGGGGCGCAGGGGAGCTGGAAGGGCAGCAGTCTAGAGACACCGCGAGAGAGCACACGCATACAGGGACCACTCCAGTGATTACCCAGTCACGTGAGACTCAGGGGCTGTGGAGGGCGGGGCCGAATGGAAGGTAAGGTGGTCCCTTAAGCCCTGAGACTCCACCCATCCCAAGCTCAACAGAGAGGCTGTTGCAGTTTTGCAACTCTAGTATCATAAGGCTGGATCCAACACAGAAGTTCTTCGGGCATAGTGAAAATGCCGAGACAAGGGAAGGTATCACAAACAAAAGAAATGGAGGGGGGAAGGAAAAATGGCGGCAGAATAGACAGACGCGTCTGGAGCTTTGTCGCTGGGCAGAGGGAGAGAGAACAACTGAGAGTTGCACTGGGAGTGTTTGTTGGCAAGTTAAGAGTCAGTTATCCACCAGGAGAAGGTGGGGGGACTGCTGGACAGGGCTCTCCTGACCAGGCAGCCCCACTGTCACAGGGTTTTTGTCTGCTGGAGAAACCAGCGTGAACGCGGAGACTGCGCCATCTTGCAGAGGAAGGTGGATGTCTGTGGCAGTCTGAAAGCTGCAGCTGAAGCACTCACTGAACAGCCGGAGACCCAGAACACCGCACTCCAATTAGTGCACACACGCAGACTCAGAGGAGATCCACACGGCACACAGAAAGGTCAGATTTCACCTGGGATAAGGTGAGGTCTCCTGTCCCGTAGAACAGAGACACGCACACTGTGGGAACCGGGCTGCGGGAAAGCTGCTTCTGGAGAGGTCCAAGGATGTGGGGCAGGGTGTGATCCCAAAGTGTGGAGGTCCGAGGATGTGGGGCAGGGTGTGATCCCAAAGTGTGGACTCTCGGAGCTAATGACAGAGGGGAGCTCTAGAAAACAACTCATTTTGATTTGAGGCAGAAGGACAGCCTGGGAGTTATTACAGTGTCCCGGCTGCAAAATCCCCACAAACCAGTTTTGAGAACCACAGAGTAGCAGGATCTGAGCACAGCCTAGAGAGGTCCTGTGCTTTGCCTCAGAGGTCAATTCCGAAACACTGCCACCCAGTGGATAACGCACAAATTGACTCTCGCATAACCACAAAAGAATAAAGAGATTAAGACCTCAGCCGTGGAACACAGGGAACTGCAATACCCTCTCTACTGGGAAACAGGAGTGCCAAGCAGAACAATAGTGGAAGTGAATGACCATTCTATTTTTTTTCTATTTAAAAAATTTTTTTATTTCATTTTTTTAATTTTTGCATATTTTAATTAAAAAACTATTTTATTCTTTCCTCCTCAAATGATTTTACATTTTTAATTATTACATTTTTGTTTTCAACTAGTATTATTACTACTGCTATTTTACCTTTTGGGGAAAAAACAAGTGTCATTTTGTTTTCTCTTTATTTTACTTCGGGATTAAAGTTCTACATTCTATTTTCATCTTTCCTTTAGCATAATTTTACTCCATCTCAACTCTGCCTTTATGCCAACACTTTCCTCCTAACTTTCCCCATTTTGTTGTCTTATTTTCTCTTTCCCTTTTCCAACTTTAGATTCTCCCTATTCTTTCTCTATATCTGGTTAAAATTTCACCCCATATATATATATCTAATTTCAAATCCCCTACTCCAAGTCCATACAAACCTCTCTCTTCCTGTCTTCACTACCCGAAAAGTTGTTTTTCTCTATGTCCTTTTGTTGCTGTTTGCCTCAAAGGTGATTATATTGATTTTTTGTATTTTTTGGTGAGATTGTTTTAGCTTATTCTACTTGTTTTATTTTGCTTTTTGTTTTCTTTGTTTTGGTTTGTTTTTTACCTCTCTTTTCCCTCACCTCCCTCCATACCAGTTGTTATTTGTAGTTTGTATTAATCTCAAGGTATTTGTTGCCAGCATTTGTTGGGATTAGTGACTGTTTTAATGGTGTTTGCTCCTGACATCTATATTTTGTTCCCCTTTTCTCTCTTATCCTGTTTCTTTTCTGACTTTTTTCTCTTTCTCTTTTCTACTTCTACTTTTTATTTTATTTTTTTGTTCTTGTATTTATTAATTTATTTTCTCCCTCTCCCAATTTGATTTTGGCACTTCTTTATTTTCTTTTCTCCTCATTTTCCTCTTCTTCTTTCTCTACTTACCCCTAATTTGTCTTTCATTGGTGGTCACCTTATTTGTGATTATTAACATCCTGAATACATTTCTGTTCAGTGCCTTGTGTGTTGTACCTGGTTGTGTTGTAGTTTGTGCCTCTGAATTAATGCAGGAGAGAGAACTACATAATCAGACACCTGGAGAAGAAAGAACATGGCAGAAAAAGAAACAGCCTGCATAAGACAGAGAGGCAGGTATCAACAGAAAAGGAAGTAAATGAAATAGAAGCAGAAATAAGCCTGCCAGAGAAAGAGTTTAGAGAAATGATCATAAAGTGGATGAAAAGAATGGAAGAAAAAATTGACAATGTGAGTAAGAACCAAGAGGAAATGAAGAAGAAGGAAGGAGAAATGCAGAATAATCAAGAAGAAATGCACAATGACATCACTGCTATAAAGAACTCAAAAGAAAGTATCAAAAGTATACTAGAAGAAGCAGAGGACCTTATCAGTAAGCTAGAAGACACGGTAGGAAAAAATACCCAAGTACAGCAGCATTTAGCAAAAAATAAATAAAAAAGCAAGAGGAGAGCCTAAGGGAACTTTGGGATAACACAAAACAAAACAATATCCAGATAATTGGGGTTACAGAATGAGTGGAAACTGAGAAAGAAATAGAACACCTGTTTGAAGAAATAAAGACAGAAATTTTCCCCAATATAGGAAAGAAAACCCCACACATACCCAAGAAGCTCACAGAGTCCCAAGCAAAATGAACCCCACAAAACCGGCACCAAGGCACATTATAATTAAATTGGCAAACACCGACGACAAAGTAAGAATCTTAAAAGCAGCCAGAGAGAAACAGAAAGTTACCTACAAAGAAACCCCCATAGGACTAGCTACTGATTTCTCAACGGAAACTCATCAGGCCAGAAGGGAATGGAATGAAATATAAAAAATCATGCAAAGAAAGGGTCTGAATCCAAGAATACTGTACCCTGCAAGGCTTTCAATCAAAATTGGGGGTGAAATCAAAAGCTTCACAGACAAAAAAGGACTAAGGGAATATATTACCACCAAACTAGCAATGCAAGAAATGTTAAAGGGTCTGCTGTAATAAAAAGAAATAGGAAGCGAAGAAGGACTCAGGGGTAAAGACTAAAAATGGCGACAGATAAATACTTATCAATAATAACTTTAAATGTAAATGGATTAAATGCTCCAATCAAAAGAAATAGGTTAACAAATTGGATAAGAAAACATGATGCATATATCTGCTGTCTGGAAGAAATCCACCTCAGGAAAAGAGATGCACACAGATTGAGGGTGAAGGGATGGAAGATGGTATTTCAGGCAAAGGGAAATGAAAAAAAAGCTGGGATTGCAATATTTATATCTGACAAATTAGATCTCAAAGTGAAGGACATAACAAGAGATAAAGAAGGCCACTTCATAATACTAAAGGGAACAATCCAACAAGAAGAAATAACTCTGGTAAACATATATGCACCCAATATAGGAGCACCTAAATACATAGAAAAACTCCTGGAGAATATTAAGAGAGAGATTGACAGCAATACAATCATAGTAGGAGACTTTAATACCCCACTGTCACCAGTGGACATATCCTCTAATCAAAAAATCAGCAAAGAGATACCATCTTACACCAATCAGAATGGCAATCATCAACAAATCAACAAAGGACAAGTGTTGGCGAGGATGCAGAGAAAAAGGAACCCTTGTGCACTGTTGGTGGGAATGCAGACTGGTGTAGCCACTGTGGAGAACACTATGGAGTTTCCTCAAAAAACTAAAAGTGGATTTCCCATTTGACCCAGCAATCCCACTCTTAGGAATTTATCCTAAGAAATTACAAACACCAATGAGAAAGGATTTATGCACCCATATGTTCTTAGCAGCACAATTTATAATAGCTACAATTTGGAAACAGCCTAGGTGCCCGTCAGCAGATCAGTGGATCAGAAAGCCCTGGTACATGTACAGAGTGGAACTCTATGCTGCCATTAAAAAGATGGAATTCTTACCATTTGCAGCAACCTGGATGGAACTGGAGAGCCTTATGCTTAGTGAAATAAGCCAGTCAATGAAGGAGAAGCATCACATGATTTCACTCATTTGTGGATAATAAAGAACATTATAAACTGATGAACAAAAGGATAGATACAGAGGCAGTAAAACATCAAACAGACTGTGAAATTAAAACAGGAAGATTAAGGTTAGGTGAGGAAGATAAGGATTCATCCCAGGAATTCAGGGATGGTACAATATCTGCAAATCAATAAATGTGATATATCACATAAACAAATTGAGAGATAAAAATCACATAGTCATATCAATTGTTGCAGAAAAAGCATTTGACATAATCCAACACCCTTTCTTGATAAAAACTCTCAGCAAAGTGGGAATAGAAGGAGCATACCTCAACATCATAAAAGACATATATGATAAACCCACAGCTAACGTCATACTCAATGGGCAAAAACAAAAACCATTTCCACTAAGTACAGGAACAAGACAGGGATGCCCACTCTAACCTCTCCTGTGCGACATAGAACTGGAAGTATTAGCCATTGCAATTAGACAAGAAGAAGAAATAAAAGGCATCCAAATTGGAAAAGAAGAAGTAAAGCTGTCCTTATTTGCAGATGACATGATATTGTACATAAAAAACCCAAAGGACTCGATTCCAAAACTAATTGACTTAATTAATATATTCGGCAATGTAACAGGATACAAAATTAATGCTAAGAAGTCTGTGGCATTTCTATACACTAATAGTGAAATTACAGAAAGAGAGACTCAAACAGCAATCCCATTTACCATCGCTCCAAAAAAAATTGAGATACCTAGGAATAAACCTAACTAAAGAGGTAAAAGACCTTTATGCAGAAGACTACAGGACACTGAAAAAAGAGATAGAGGAAGATGTTAACAGATGGAAGAGCATACCATGCTCATGGATTGGGAGAATCAACATCATTAAAATGTCCATACTACCCAAAGCAATCTACAGATTCAACGCACTACCCATTAAAATACCAACGACATATTTCACAGACCTAGAAAGAATTCTTCATAGTTTCATCTGGAACAAAAAAAGACCACGGATAGCTACAGCAATTCTGAGAAGGAAGAATAAAGTAGGTGGGATCTCAATACCAGACTTCAAGCTATACTACAAAGCAACTGTTCTCAAAACAGCCTGGTACTGGCACAAGAACAGATAATAGACGAATGGAATAGAATAGAGAACCCAGATATCCACCTAAACCACTATGCTCAATTAATATTTGACAAAGGAGGCATGAACATTCAATGGAGCCAAGATAGCCTCTTCAATAAATGGTGTTGGGAAAATTGGACAGATACATGCAAAAAATTGAAACTGGACCACCAACTTACACGAAATACAAAAATAAACTCAAAATGGATACAGGACTTAAACATTAGAAGGGAAACCATAAGAATACTAGAGGAATCCACAGGCAGCACAATCTCAGATATATGACGAAAGAACTTCTTCACTGATACTGCTCCAAAGGCAATGGAAGCTAAAGAAAAAATAAACAAATGGGACTACATGAAAATAAAAAGCTTTTGCACAGCAAAAGAAACCATAAACAAAACAACAAGAAAGATCACTGTATGGGAGAAGATATTTGGCAATGTTATCACTGATAAAGGTTTAATCTCCAAAATCTACAGGTACTTATACAACTTAATATAAGGAAGATGAAGGATGCAATAAAAAAATGGGCATCGGACCTAAATAGAACCTTTTCAAAAGACGACAGAAGGAAGGCCAAGAGACACATGAAAACATGTTCAAAGTCATTAATCATCCCAGAGATGCAAATGAAAAGGACAATGCGATACCATCTTACACCTGTCAGAATGGCAATCATCAACAAATCAACAAAGGACAAGTGTTGGCGAGGATGCGGAGAAAAAGGAACCCTTGTGCACTGTTGGTGGGAATGCAGACTGGTGTAGCCACTGTGGAGAACACTATGGAGTTTCCTCAAAAAAACTAAAAATGGATCTCCCATTTGACACTGCAATCCCACTCTTAGGAATTTATCCTAAGAAATTACAAATACCAATCAGAAAGCATTTATGCACCCCTATGTTCATAGCAGCACAATTTACAATAGCTACAATTTGGAAACAGCCTAGGTGCCCATCAGCAGATGAGTGGATCAGAAAACCGTGGTACACCTACACAATGGAATTCTATGCTGCCATTAAAAAGAAGGAATTCTTACCATTTGCAGCAACCTGGATGGAACTGGAGAGCCTTATGCTTAGTGAAATAAGCCAGTCAATGAAGGAGAAGCATCATATGATTTCACTCATTTGTGGATAATAAAGAACATTGTAAACTGATGAACAAAAGGATAGATACAGAGGCAGTAAAGCATCAAACAGACTGTGAAATTATAGCAGGGAGATTAAGGAGAGGTGCGGTCAATAAGAGATCAATCAAAGGACTTGTATGCATGCATATAAGCATAACCAATGAACATAGACACTGGGCGGTTGGGGTATGCCTTTGGAGGGTGGGGGGAAGCAATGGGGAGATATGTATACATGTAACACAATAAAAAAATGAATAAAAACATAAATAAAAAAAAAAGAAAATGAAAAAAAAAAAGAAATGGAGGAAAGCAAATGACTGGATATAGAATTCAAAAGCATGCTTATAAGGTTTTTTAAAAATATCCTAGAAAAGTTTGATAAAGTTATCGAGACCGAAGAGGCTATGTAAAAGAACCAACTGGAGATGAAAAGGGATCAACTAGAGATGAAAAAGGACCAACTAGAAATTAAACATACAGTGACTGAAATAAAAAATATACAGAGTCCTAACAGTAGACTAGAGAAAGACAAGAATCAAGTCAAAAATTTGAAATACAGTGGTACCTCGAGATACGAGTTTAATTCGTTCCGTAACCTTGAGGTGTGGGATACTATGAGACGCTTGAGTCGTGGTAAACTGGTGGTCCTGTGCAGCCAGCCGATCCACGCGATTACTCATATCTCAACTGTTGCTCGTATTTCAAAGTAAAAATAGCTCGCTCCAAGGCTCGTATCTCAAAAATCTCGTATGTTAGGGCACTCGTATCTCGAGGTACCACTGTATAAAGAATCAGAAAATACTCAACTGGAAAAGCAAGAAGAGAAAAGAATCCAAAAATGTGAAGATAATGTAAGGAGCCTCTGGGACAGCCTTAAGCATAGCAAAATCAGAATTGTGGGGGTGCCAGAAGAAGAGAGAGAGCAAGATACTGAAAATCTATTTAAAGAAATAATGACTGAAAACTTCCAACATCTGGTAAAAGAAATAGACTTACAAGTCCAGGAAGCACACAGAACCCCATATAAAAGGAATCCAAAGAGGACCACACCAAGACACATCATAATTAAAGTACCAAGAGCAAAAGACAAAGAGAGAATATTAAAAGCAGCAAGAGAGAAACAGTTCATTACCTACAAGGGAGTATCCATACGACTGTCAGCTGATTTCTCAACAGAAACGATGCAGGCCACATGGGAATGGCAAGAAATATTCAATGTGATGGATAGCAAGAACCTACAATCAAGAATACTCTATCCAGCAAAGCTATCATTAGAATTGAAGGACAGATAAAGAGTTTCACACTTTTAGAAGAGGAAGAAGAAAAAGGTAAAAGCCAAAAAATTATGAACAACAAATACATATCTATCAACAAGTGAATCTAAAAATTAAGTGAATTAAAAATTTGATCAACAGAATAAACTGGTGAATATAATAGAATCAGGAGCACAGAAAGGGAGTGGAATGATAATTCTCAGGGGGAAAGGGATGAGGGGTGTACAGTGAGAGACTGGACAAAAATCATACACTTATGGATGAGGTCAACGGGAGGGAGGTAAGGGTAGAGGGAAGGGTGGGAACTAGGTGGAGGGGAGTTATAGAGGGGAAAAAAGAGAATCAAATGTAATAATATGAATAATAAAGATTTAATTAAGAAAAAAGAATCCAAAATAACTGTTTTAGGGAAATACAATAAACTACAATAGAGGAGAGAAAATGGAGAAGAAGCAGAATCCTTATTTTAAAAAATGGCTGAGAACTTTCCAAATCTGGGGAGAGATTTTGATATCCAAGATCATGAAGTCATAAAAAAAAATCAAGTTAAGAGATCCTCAGCAACAGATATTAAAATGAAACTGTCAAAAATCAAAGCCAAAGAGAGAATATTAAAAGCAGCAAGAGAAAAGAACCTTGCTGCTTTAAAGGAAGGCTGTCAGTAGATTTATCAGCTGAAACTCATAGGCAAGGAGAGCAGCCTAATGTGTTCAAAGTGCTGAAGGAGAAATTATCATCCCAGGAGAAACCAAGATGGTGGCATAGGTAAACAACTAAACTGCTGTCTCGCACAACCATTTCAAAACTACCACTAAAAGACAAACCGACATCATCCAGAACCACAGGAAGACTGGCTGAGTGGAAATTCTACAACTAGTAGGAAAGAGAAAAGCACACTGAGACTTAGAGGAGCTGCAGGAGGTAGAGGTACTGAAATGCACGCATGGAGAGGACTGGCAACTGAGTGTGCTGGTTTTCTCAAGCGGGAGGGAGATAAAGCTTCTGACTGTGCTGAAATTTAGTTCTGGGCGAGACTCTGGGGATCCAGATTCAAACAGGGTGAAACTGGACTGTCAGGAAAGAGAAAAGCACAGTGAGACTCAGAGGAACTGTGGAAAGCAGAGATACCAAGGCACATGTGTGGAGAGGGCAGGCAACTGAGTACAAGGCTGGCTTTCTGAAGTAGGAGGGAAACAAAAGTTGCCAAGTACACTGAATTCCAGTTCCAGGTGAGACTCTGGAGACCTAGACTCATTTGGGGAGAATCTAGACTGTCTGGCAGCGGGAGGAACTTGAGGGCAGCTTTCTCTCAGAGGTCCTTGCAGTGATTATCACAGGACACTGAGACACAGGGTCCTATTAGGATAGGGCTGACAGAAAATCAGTGCTGTCTGCTCTGCCCTGAGACTCAGCCCCATCCAAGTTGAGCACAGAGGCTTTTGCAGGTTTTATCTCATAAGGGTGTCTCCACCACAGAAATTATCACAGCATAGACACAGGTGATCCTCAAAGCCAATTGGCCGGGAGATCAATTCCTCCCAGTGATACCAACAACAATCAAGGCTTAATTACAAGCCTGTGCACAAAACCCACAAAGGGGTGCACCAAAAGTGTCCATCTCAGGTAACTGGGGTGGTTGAGCCACTGGGCCCTATCAGAGACACCTAGCACACAAAGCCACTCTGTCAACTCAGGGAAGCAGCCAAAATGTAGAGACAAAGAAACAGATCACAAACGAAAGAAATGGAAGAAAGCAAATGACTGGATATAGAGTTCAAAACCATGGTTATAAGGTTTTTCAAGAATTTTCTAGAAAAGGCTGATAAATTTTGCGAGACCCTCAAGAATATGAAAAAGGACCAACTAGAAATTAAGCATACACTGACTGAAATAAAAAATATACAAAGATCAAACAGCAGACTAGAGGCTCGCAAGAGTCAAGTCAAAGATTTTGAATTACAAAGAAGCAGGAAACACTCAACTGGAAAAGCAAAAAGAATTCAAAAGTATGAAGATAGTGTAGGGAGCCTATGGGATAACTTCAAGTGTACCGACATCAGAATTTATGGGGTTGCCAGAAGAAGAGAGGGAGCAAGATACTGAAAACCTATTTGAAGAAATAATGACTGAAAACTTTCCCCACTTGGTGAAAGAAATAGACTTTCAAGTCCAAGAATCACACAGAACCCCAAACAAAAGGAATCTAAAGAGGACCACACCAAGACACATCATAATTAAAATACCAAGAGCAAAAGACAAAGAGAGAATATTAAAAGCAGGAAGAGAAAAACAGTTAATTACCTACAAGGGTGCACCCATACGACTGTCAGCTGATTTTCCAACAGAAAATATGCAGGCCAGATGGGAGTGGCAAGAAATATTCCAAGTGATGAATAGCAAGAACCTACAACCAAGATTACTCTACCCAGTAAAGCTATCATTCAGAATTGAAGGTCAGATAAAGAGCTTCCAAATAAGAAAAAAGGAGTTCATCACCACTAAACCAGTATTATATGAAATGCTGAAAGGTACTCTTTAAGAAGAGGAAAAAGAAGAAAAAGGTAAAAATATAAACTATGAACAACAAATACATATCTATCAACAAGTGAATCTAAAAATCAAGTGAATAAAAAATCTGATGAACAGAATAAACTGGTGAATATAACAGAATCAGGGGCCTAGAAAGGGAGTGGACTAACAATTCTCAGGGGGAAAAGGGTGAGAGGGTTGCGGGGAGACTGGATAAAAGTCATACACCTATGGTTGAGTACAATGGGGGGGGAGGTAAGAGTAGAGGGTGGGGTGGAAGCTGGGTGGAGGGGAACTATGGGGGGAAAAGAGGAACAATTGTAATAATCTGAACAATAAAGATTTATTCAATTAAAAAAAAAAGAATTAAAGAAAAAAAAAAAAGACTTTCCCAGAGAAACAAAAGTTAAAGAGTTTATCACTATTAAACCTACCCTACAAAAAAATGCCAAAAGGAGTTCTTTAAGATGAAGTGAAAGAATTCTAATCTATACTAATAAAAGCCTACGGGGCATCTCACCCTCACATCATCACAAAATGGATGCCTCCATGTCCTCACAAGATGGCCACCACAAGATGTCCAGCAGGGAAGGGCAGTTGTGAACAATAAGGCCAACAGGGGAGGGCATTTGGGGGTGACTGGGCCTGCAGGGGAAGGCAGTTGGGGGTGACCAATCCATTAAGAGAGGGCAGTTAGAGGCGATCGGGCCTGCAGGGGAAGGCAGTTGGAGGCGATTGGGTCAGCAGGGGAGGGCAGTTTGGGACAATCAGGCTGGCAGGGAAGGGCAGTAGGGGTGATTGAGCTGGCAGTGGAGGGCAGTGGGGGCAATCAGGTCTGGGGCAGGGGAGGGCAGTTAGGGCTGACCAGGCCTGCAGGGGAGGTCAGTTAGGGGCAACCAGGCTGGCAAGGGAGGGAAGTTAGGGGTGACTGGGCCAGCAGGGGAGGGCAGTTCGGGTGACCAGACTGGCATTTTGATTCACTGCCACATTTGTTTTCAATAAACTGACCACCTCATTCTTGCTTGCAATAGGCAAGAGCTTTACTGTACTTAATATCGCACTAAGAAACATACTAGCTTTAAATAAAATTTTCAAATATTTCTCTATGTTTTTATTACCACATTTTGTCATTCTGTTTATTACATTTCTTAAGACATCTCCGTCTTTACCCTGAATAACTATAAATGATACACACTGTCATACCTCATATCCTGGCAATCAATCATACTTCCAATGGGTTTTATCCAGAATATACAGTATATCATACAAATATTACCATTGCATTGTGAAAACAAAAAGGCTTTTCAATATGCCAGCTAAAAAATCAACATCTTCACAAAATTGAAATATATACTACATCTGCAGATGTGATCTAATTTTTAAATGTTTAAATGCTAGTACCTAAATACTTTAACCAGCACCACTAATAATGACAACCTCAAAAAGGGGAGGTAAGAAAAGTACCGTGTTGCAGTCAAATGAGAAATGCTGAAGAATCCTTACCTTCCGATTCTGATCGTAAGCAGAATCAATCCCCAAAATGCTGTTCACTTCTACATATGGGTATTTCTTCTCCAGGACACTGACCACATGTTCAACTTTTACCTTTTCTCCAGTCCTTACTTTGTTATATATCTGGAAAAAACAACTGATTAACCAACTACACTTTTAAATTTCAGTGTTTATTACAAAAAATTAATGAATGTGGAAGAAAACATGATTATTTTTCTTAAAAGGTTAAATGGGGTCAATAGGAAACAGAAATTCTCTTTTCCATAGGTAACCCTATTCTTAATTTTTTGAGGAATTGCAGACTGCTTTCCACAGTGGATGTATCATCTATATTCCCACCAGCAGTGAGTGAGGGTTGGTTCCCTTTTCTCCACAACCTCTCCATTTGTTACTACATGTCTTATTGGTAACAGCCATTCTAACAGGTGTGAGGTGGTATCTCATTGTAGTTTTGATGTGCATTTTCATAATACCTACTAAAGTTGAGTATATTTTCATATATATCCATTAGGCACTTGTATGTTTTATTTTTTTTTGAGAAGTGCACATTTTTTTTGATTAGATTGTTAGCTTGGTGTTGAATTGTATGAATTTTTCTATAGATTTAGGATAGTAAACCTTTGTGGGTTTGCAAATATCATCTTCCATCTGGGGGGTTGCCTTTTTGTGTGATTGTTGGACAGAAGCTTTATTGCTTGATAGAGTCCATTTATTTATTTTTGCCTTTACTTCCTTTGCCTTTGGGGTTAAATCCATAAAATGTTCACTAAGAGCAAGCTCCATTAAGTTCAGTTCCTATGTTTTCTTCTAGGTACTTTATTGTTTCAGATCTTATATTTAAAATTTTGATACATTCTAGATTAATTTTTATACATGGAGACAAACTTTAATCTAGTTTCATTAATTTGCATGTGGCTTTCCAATTCTCCCAGCACCATTTATTGAAGAGGCTTTCTTTTCTACATTGTGTGTTTTTGGCTCCTTTGTCAAAAATTATATACCCATTTACATGTGGTTTTGTTTCTGGGCTCTCAATTGTGTTCCATTGATTTGTATTTTTCTGCCAGTACTACCATGATGTTCTGTAGTATAACTGGAAGTTGTGTAGTGTGATACCTCTGGATTTGTTCTTTTTCTTGAGGTTGCTTTGGATATTCGGGGTCTTTTGTAATTCTATACAAATCTGATTATTTTTTTCCTCTTTTTCATTAAAAACTGACATTGGGATTTTGATGGAGATTGCATTACATCTGTATATTGCTTTGGGTAATATGGCCATTTTAACAATGTTGATTCTTCCAATCCACGAACAGAATATGTTTCCATTTTGTTGTGTCTTTTTCATCTCTTTTAATTATGCTTTGTAGTTTTCAGTATATAGATCCTTTACATTCTGATTAAATTTCCTCCTAGGTATTTTCTTCTGGTGGCAATTGCAAAAGAAATTGTTGTTTTCTTCTATTTCTTTTTCTGAAGTTGTATCTTATCAAATGCTTTTTCTGCATCTATTGATAAGATCATATGATTTTTATCCTTTGTTTTGTTAATGTGGTGCATTGCATTGATCGATTTGTGTGTGTCCCTGGAATGAACCCCACTTTAACATGATATATTATTTTTTTAATGTATTGTACTTGATTTGCTAGTATTTTCAAGATGACTTCTTAGAAACTATATATTGATAAAATGACCCAACCTGTTCATACTTACATTAAGCCCCAAATGTAAAACTGTTAAATTTTCCAAAATCTGAATGTAAGTAATCCTTGAAATAAAAACTCATGTCCATGATGTTTAAAGGAAATAAGTTGCAAAATATATATGGCAAAATCCCTGACTTTATAAAGCAGACATAAAATAGTCTATACATATAGTGTTAAACATCTAGAAGGATACAAGGCAATCTTTTAATGGTGGTTAACTTTAAGGAGCAGGATTAGGGAGTGGAGACACCTAAATTTTAAATTCACACTTTAATATTATTTAGGGAAAACATTTACTGTGAATTTTCTTTACTTCTGCAATTAAGAATAAACAAAAATAAATAAAAACTCATATTATTCTTTCCTTCACATAACTTTGGCGAAAATTTTTAAAAAGCAGACTTCACACACCATCCTTAGCAAAGTCTCAGATTTCCTCATGCTCCCAGCCCTGCTAACTCCCGCTACTCTCACTGCGCAGAGAAACAGCAATGGCTCACCTGGCATCCCTACCGCTCCCCTGACCTTCATCAGATACATCTCCACACATGATCAGAATGACGTTTTTAATTGTAATTTAACTCTGGGATCTGGACGCCTGAATTCCCCTCCCCTAACCCCTCTCCCTCCCGCCCCCACCTCCTGACCCTGGCTTCAAAACCAGGTTCTCCTCTCCACTCGGCTCTCACAACACTCTATTCAAGTCCTATTAACAACTTAGAATCACTACCTCTGATTTGCAGCCATTGTTCAACTACTCGGCTGTTCCTCGGATACTCAGCGGGGACAGCGTCCCCCCTCCCTAACAATGCTGCAGCCAACCTGCATGGTCTAAGGCCTAGTGTTGCCATAGCCAACTATGCTCCCCATAGTGTGGGGTGTCTCCACTAGACTGACAGTTCTCTGAGGACACAAGTAACTTTTACCCCCTTTCTCTATCCCTCACAGCTAATACTAGGTCTAGTAAAAGGCCTTTGGTGACTGTTAGCCAATAAAAATGTATTTTAACTAATTCAAAAGCATCCCTGAATGAATCTCTAAATAATAGCATAATAAAGAGCAGACTGGCTCCATATTTCCAGGTAAAATAAATGTGATGAGAATCAATTGCTTCAGATGGTTTTGAATGATTACCCCTAATCTGTAACAGAATAATTGATACTTCTTCTGAATATAATAATTTTTTAAATTTATTGAATGTAAAGTTTTTTATATTTGAACTTTAGCAAGAATTTTAAATATATGTAAAATTAGGGCACTTAAAAGTTCCCAGTTAATATGAAGAAAGCAGACATTGAGAATTTCATGACTTGAATAATAAACTGAGTCGTAATGAAAATATCATGATGGTCATAGAGAGGGGAAAAGCAAACATTTTTATAAACAAGTAGAAAACATCACACATTTACCAAAAGACACTAGCTAATGATTTCTTACTTTTTCTCTTTACAGATATACCAAATTCTCTTACCATGCAGTTTCTTAGAGTAAGTTAGATTTAAAAATTCTTCAACATTTTGAATGAAAACATACCTGTGTCAGGGTTTGGAAAGCGTGATAATGATCCACTTCTTGGGCAGCATAATTATATGCTCTCATAATAGCCACTCCAGCATCTTGCATTCCATCCACATCTTCAGAATCATTAACCACGAAGATTAATCCAAGTCTGAGGACAAGAAAGAAGGGGCAGCAGGACTTATTTTAAAGAATACAACTAATTAATGAACCCCTATGTTCAATGCAGCGTTATTTACAATAGCCAAGTTATGTAAAAAACCCAGGTGCCCATCAATAGAAATAAACACAAAAATGAATTATCATTTGTGACAGCATGGATGGACCTAGAGGGTGTTAAGCTAAGGGAAATAAGACAAATACCATGTGATTTCATTTACATGTAGAATCTAAAGAACAAAATAAATGAATAAACAAACAGACTCAGAGATATAAAGAACAGACTGATGGTTGCCAGAGAGGAAGGGGGTTGAGGTGCAAAAAAGGTGAAGGAATTAAGAAGTAAAGTTGGTAGTAGAGAATAGTCATGGGAATATAAAGTATAGCATAGAAAATATTGTTAATAATATTGGAATAACTATTTATGGTGTCAGGTAGGTACTGGAAATATGAAGGGGAACACTTTATAAAGTATATAATTGTCTATCCACTACGCTCTACACCTGAAACTAATACAAACTAATATTGAATGTAAACTGTAATTGAAAAAAAAAGCAACTGGTTAAAAGGAATGTACCCTATACAAATACTATAGCTAATAGAGGAAAACTATTCGTTACTGAAAAACTACATTTCACATCCTACTCCAATATGGCTGGCAATAAAAATGCAGGTTCCCAAAGGTGGCTGGGACTTTCAACAGTTGAAGCAAGCTGTTTCACCTTAATCGGTTTGGCTCAGTGGCTAGAGCATCGGCCTGCGGACTTAAAGGTCCCAGGTTCGATTCCAGTCAAGGGCACGTACCTTGGTTGTAGGCACATCCCCAGTAGGAGGTGTGCAGGAGGCAGCTGATCAATGTTTCTAACTTTCTATCCCTCTCCTTTCCTCTCTGTAAAAAAAAAAAAAAAAAAAGCAAGCTGTTTCCACCTGGCTGGTGTGGTTCAATGGTTGAGCAATGACCCTGAAACCAGGAGATCACCAGTTCAATTCCTGGTCAGGGCACATGCCCGGGTTGCAGGCTCAATCCCCAGTGTGTGGCATGCAGGAGGCAGCTGATCAATGATTCTCTCTCATCATTCATGTTTCTATCTCACTCTCCCTCTTCCTTCCTCTCAGAAATCAATACAAGTGTATTTTTAAAAAGAAAACACATTGTTCTTCAAAGGCATTCAACTAACCTTTTGGTATATTTGGCAACACAAATGAATTAAGTGTGCCTGTGTGCACCTAAACAATGCTTGTCCTATACATGCAGTCCCTGACAGTCTAACAAAAGCTGCTGGAAGATTCTGTCTGCACTGAAAGGGAAGAGGCTTGTGACACAGACACATACTCAGCAAAACCCTTTCCCTGTCAAGCAAGCTCAGACCACAAACTCTTTGTGTACAAGCCACTGATTAATAATTCAGTGGTGATAAGCTTCTATTACTTGAGAATCAAATTCTTTACCCCAAAAGATGCTGGCTTCATGTTGCTATTAATGATTCCCACTATTAATTATCCTATAATTCAATAGCACCAGACTTGCACTTAAGAATGACAAACAAAATCTCAGTTTAATTAGAAAGATCATCAAACCAACAACAGTGTTACCTTAGTGGTATATGGTTACTGAGGAACATCTCAGCTATGCTCATCAGCTCTGCCGTGGTCTCATGCATAGGATCAACCATAAAAACCTGTGGGCAGAGGGAAAGGAAAGCTTGAAATGACATTCACTAAGAGGTCCCTGGGGCAATAAAAATGCCCACAGTCTTTTCACCTAAAGGCCCTCTTTTTCCAACTACTCTTGAACCCTGTAAGATAGGAGTCACACAAACAGCAATTACCCTCCCTTTCGGTTCAAAAACATGGCTCTGACAGGATATGGGGTTTTCTTAGGGTCAATGCTGCTAACCTGGGTACAGTCCAGATTGCTAATACCTTCTCTTTTATTACACCTTACAAACCCAAGTTTTATTAACTCTCCCACCTTAGAAAATTTGGATTAGATTTCTAAGGATCTCTGAATTCAGAATTCAATTTTGAGACAATAAAAGCTATCATTATTAAGTTTTCACATGTTTTAAAAATATTATTTCATTTAATAAGTCAGACGTATGGTTAAGAAGAAATTTTGACATTCTGACTGGGAAGGAAATATGTGGTTTTGAGAATAAGAGAAGTATAGAGGACAGTGTTCCTTGAAAGTCCGGAGGAAGCCAACCTTGGCACTCACCTGCCTCTTACCTCTTCAGGAGCCAATAAGGGCAGAGAAGGAAATGGGAGGGAAAAGAGGGAGAATTAAGAACCCTCTTCCGCCGAGACCGGTTTGGCTCAGTAGATAGAGCGTCGGCTTGCGGACTGAAGGGTCCCAGGTTCGATTGCGGTCGGGGGCATGTGCCTTGCTTGCGGGCACATCTCCACTGTGGGGCGTGCAGGAGGCGGCTGATCGATGTCTCTCTCTCATCGATGTTTCTGACTTTCTATCTCTCTCCCTTCCTCTCTGTAAAAAAATCAATAAAATTTATTAAAAAAAAAAAAAAGAACCCTCTTCTACTATCTACCTGAAGCACTGAAATATGGAATAACAAATAGGACAAGAAGACTCAGTTAAGGAAATAAACTAATCTATTAAAGTTTAAGGATTAAGATACTTAAGAAAAACAAGTAGCAACATATGCATCTTCTTAGTAAAAAATAACTATCTTAAAAATAAAATAATATAGTCTAAATTTTCAGGTTATTGAGTGAGAGGCATTTCCTAATACAGTGACATCTCACAGCCCTACAAATGATCAATACATTTTAAAATCCTTTTCGTGTGAATATGAAGTGGGGCCAAGAGTGCATTGGCAGGGCAGTGCTGGGCAACAGCAGCTAGTAAGGAGCGAAGTGACATTCTAGATGTGACAAAAGGTAGGAGAGCAGGCAGGGCAGAAACAGAGTTCATACCAGACAATAAGGACTTTTACTTACCATGTTATGTAAGTTTTTTCTGATCTGCCGGATAACACCAGGAAAGGTGGGTCGAAGCAACTCTTGTAGACTAGAAGGCCATGAATTATATCTGGTATCGACCTCGAGGTTGTTGATCCACTAGAAAAAAAAAAAATACCACATGGTACATACACTTTAGTCAACATTAGTAAATTTCCAGAAAAAATAGTAAGACTTTAAATTGTTTTAAGAATTACACAGGAAAACACCATTTTCAAAAATATAAAGATCAAGTAAAAAATGAGTGGCTAAAACATAAGCCAAAAATAGAAGATACTTGCAACTTAAAAAAACAATAAAGGACTAGTGTCAAGAATATGTATAGAAGACGGTGAAGAGGAGATAAGTGGTGACAGAAGGGACTTGAGTTGGGGTGGTAAACACACAATAAACATATACAGATGATGTATTGTAGAATTGTATACCTGAAAACTTTAATTTTATTAATCAATGTTACCCCAATAAATTCAATTTTAGAAAGAATATGTATGGAAATCTAACATATCAATAAAAGGCAAACAATATCTGAGAAACAAATTAGTGAAAAATATAAATGAGAAATTTATAGAAAAAATTCTTATGAGCAATTAACACAAGGAAAGCTGTACATCGACAGTGGTCCTCTGAGACATAAACTGAAAGCACAATAAAATTTCAAACTCATTAAATTGAAAAAAATTTAAAAGTTTGTCAAGATCTAAAAGTAGGCAAGGACACAGAGCACTGAGGATTCTCATGTATGTTCGTGTCTGGAGCAGTCACTTTATTTTTTTAATATATTTTTTAAACATTATTTTTATTGTTGACACTGATACCGAATCTTTGGACTGAAACCCAGATTCTTTGTCTGCCAGAATAGAAGAATGAATACAAGGACAGAAAGTGGTATAGCAAAGGTGGAGATTTATTGAAGAACAAGTACAGACTCCCATGTGGGAGAGGGAAGAGTCCCACAGAATGGACTCCCAAGTCGGGAGGGGAGCAGTCACTTTAAACAGAGTATTTCTGAAAGGATATACAAATAATTGCTAATACCTGTTGTTTCTGGGGAGAAAACTGAAGAGTTGAGAGATGAGACTTCAATATAAACTCTTTTGTATGTCTTAAATTTTAAACTTTGTGTAAAAATTTTTAAATCAGTAAAAGATAAAACCTCATATGTTAAAACTGATTGGTACATGTTAACCTATATAAGTTTTAAAAAAATTGTTGCATAAGAAGGAAACTGATGAAAGACAATGATATGGCATTTATCAAACTTTTAAAATATACAGTATGGAATAACATGATAAAACAGGGATAAAAGGGATGCACACCAACTGCAGAAGAGGAATTACATGCAAGAGGGGAACAGTGAGAGATAGATCTAACACAAAATGAATGCTAACACTTAGTAAGTATAGCAGTGGGTCACATAGCTGTTAATTATGTTAATCTCTTTACTTTGTAATTAAAAACATTTTTAATAAAAAAATAAATAACAGCAGTATTCACAAAAATAGCACCAAGTGACAATTCAAATAATGACCATCTAGGTTCTATATTATTTCTCTTTTAAAAAATGTCCCTAAAGCCCTGGCAGTGTTGCTCAGTAGGTTGGAGCATTGTCACCTGTCTTTTTTTTTTTTTTAATATAGTTTATTGATTTTTTTCACAGAGAGGGAGACGGATAGAAAGTCAGAAACATCGATGAGAGAAAGACATCGATCTGCCGCCTCCTGCATGCCCCACAATGGAGATGGAGATGTGCCCGCAAGCAAGGTACATGCCCCCGACCGGAATCAAACCTGGGACCCTTCAGTCCGCAGGCCAACGCTCTATCCACTGAGTGAAACCGGTCTCGGCTGTCACCTGTCTTATATGACAAAAGGTTGTGGATTCAATTTCTGGGTCAGAGCACATACCTAGGTTTTGGGTTTGATCCCTGGTTGGAACACATGGTAGGAAACTGATCTCTCCTTCTCTCTCTCTCTCTTTCCTTCTCTTTCTCTTTCTTTCTCCCTTTCTTCTTCCTTCTTTCCCCCTCTTTCTCTAAATATCGATAAAAATATATTCACTAAAATAAATGCAGTACAAAATAAAGAAATAAAGGACTGGAGTGCCAAGGGTGAGCTAGACTTACTTCCAACACTGATCTCACTTCACCTTGACTGTTCAAGATGGTAGACTACCTCCACTCCCTTTTACAGATGTGAAAACAAAGGACCAAAGGCATCACACCACAGATATTAATCTACATGAATCCCTCACATATAATATATCAAATATGTAGCAGAGCAAATACAAACTAAACACTCTTTCCTAAGACATGCTCCGCTGAATCACAGGATGATACAAAAGTGGAAAAATCACTATCTTAACCATATTAAACATAACTCAATTTTTTGGAGCATTTAAGTGCTTACATTACATGCACACAATCCCATATAAGCAGGGTGGTAAATCTTTGATGCTAACAAAAGAGCTGGTAGAAATAACTTGCCTCTCATAGAAAAAAATATCACAAAATACCTGGCCAGGTGCCAGTGGGCTTCTGATAGAACACCTACCGCAATCGCAGAACTCCTGATGTCCACAGCATAGTCAGCCTCGGAGGGCTGGGTGTTCAGTTTTAAAACATTGTGCAGAGAAAGACCTTGTATTCCCAGTCTATGTAGACCCTCCATGACCTGAGCTTCATTCCTCAATACATCAAACAAACTGAAGAAGAAAAAAAAGATATTTAGAAAAACAAGCTTTTAAAAAATACTCTTGCCATAAAAAAAGGTATCAGTTCAAACTCAATTCCCTATAGTAGTGGTCGGCAAACTGCGGATCGTCACTTGAGTGTGGCTCTTCCACAAAATACCATGGCCTGGGCGAGTCTATTTTAAAGAAGTGGCATTAGAAGAAGTTTAAGTTTAAAAATTTTGGCTCTCAAAAGAAGTTTCAATCATTGTACTGTTGATATTTGGCTCTGTTGACCAACCACTGCCCTTTTGGATTAGTTGGGAAATCAAAAAAGGGTGATCTTCCCTTTGTTTCCTCTTGTCAAGTGTGTAGGAAAAAGCAAGTAGGACTTTCATCTTGATTCATGCTTATTTATACTTATCAACATATACATTGCATATAGAAATTGTCTAATATAAACATACAATTTCAGGGCGAAATAATCCTGAATCTGGAATTTACATTGCACATCTTAAAAAATGCTACAGTAATCTCTCTGTGTATTATCTCAAAACTAAGAGTTTATTAAAAAAACAACAACTACATTACAAAAAAGAAATTCTACATTACATATATTTAACATGTTTTAATATCAGTAGCAATTTACACAGGCACACAATATATGACCACAGCTGGAAGAAGGCACACCCAATAGAGGTTTGCCAGGGGAGAGGAAATAAGAGAACAGGATAAAGTCTTTACTTTTTAGTTCTTTGATATAGTTGAATTATTTAAAAGTTACGATGAACAAGTACCCAGTTTGTAATACTATGAAAAATTAAAGATATATATTTTTAATAAAAAACAACAACATGGGCAATCTTTTAGTGTCCATTATTAATTTTCACTAGCTCTGTGGAGTAGTACGTGAACATAAAGCTCAGCTCATGTGGGCACACTACCCTGGGGAAACTGCTTCTTCTGAAGCATTAGCAACAGCTTTTGTTTCTGCTGCTATGAAGCCATGGTATCGCCTATCAATTTTAACTCACAGGATAAAATGTGAAGTCCACCTGACTGTCCGTCCACCGACCTGCTCCAAAAATTCATGAGGGTAATTTAGAACAATTTAGTTCTAAACCACATTTTAACAGAACAGAAAGGGAGGTGTCCTGGATACCAGAAGCAGCACATGGAATAACCTCCTTCACTCTTTCCCAGAGCACAAGCCGCTCTCTTCTGCTGTCCCGGTTAATAGGACAATAAAGCTAAAAGAGGCATTCTCAAAGACACTTGGGCCTTATGTGCCCAAGGCCTTAAATGGACATGATGATTAAGGAGAAAAAGGACAAGTGTCATCCTACCCTCCCAGTCAGAACACAGACCTTCCCTGAGTGCTCTCCCTGGCCTGGTGAACCATCAGGCTGCCAACATGGAGAACAATGTGAATGTATAGCAAGGAACTTCACATGATCAAGACTTTCAGATTGTGGGAAATATTATCCATACCTGAATATATCCTGCGTATCTAAATCTATATGAAGTCCATTGATGAACAGTGCTGAGTCTCCAGGCTGTAACCCTAAAGTTCCTTTGAAATACTGAAATATTTAAAAAAAGTTATTAAGGAGCAAGAAAAGAATATTCAACAGAAATGTCCATATTTCTAGCTTTACTATGTGACCTAATGCTGCCATCTTCTAAAGTCCCACAGGAAACCCTAAGGCTGGGGGAAGACTGCCTTTTACAGACCCCATTTGGCATTTACTACTCCATCTGGTCAAACTGGGGGCTTATGTGGCCTGCTCCTCACCTGCCTCCCCTCCCTCACTCCTTCCCACATTAATGAACAAAACTATTGCCTATAATGGGGGTAGGGGGTGGTGGTGTCAAATTAGCCAAGTGCTGAGGGTCATTTTCATAAAAGGTCTTCTGTTACTTTTCCCTGTTTGTGATGCCAACCAAGATAGCATCAGCAGTCAGTAATAGTGAGGCCTTTTTAAAAAAAATTTTTAAAATTGATTTTTCATAGAAAGGAAGGGAGAGGGATAGAAAGTCAGAAACATCGACGAGAGAGAGACATCGATCAACCGCCTCCTGCACATCCCCCGCTGAAAATGTGCCCGCAAGCAAGGTACATGCCCCCGTCGGGAATCGAACCCCGGACCTTTCAGTCCGCAGGCCGATGCTCTATCCACTGAGCCAAACCGGTCTCGGCAATAGTGAGGCCTTCTTGATAAAGTCTAAGGAACTAATCTAGAAGGGTTTCAAAACCCACACCTCCCTTAAACTTCCAGACTAAGGCACACGGAGAGACTCTGAGTTTCTGTGCTAAGGACCGCACCTATAAGCAACCTAGTTCTCCAAGACCTGGTGTCCATGGAGAAGCAGGGTGCCTTCAACTGCTGCTCCCTGAGATCGCAGCCACCCTGATTCTCCCACTGCTGAGGAAGGAAGTGCAGGGACTTTTGAGCTCCTTCCTTCTCCGTAGTCAGTGGACTAAGAGAAATCATCTTTAAGATTTAGCACTACCTGGGAAAAACACAAACGAAACAATGAGGAAGCCATGGCTTTGCTTCTATCCCCTCCAGGATTAAGTGCGATTAAGGGGATAATGAAGAGTTCGATCAATGAAAATTAAACTTTCTTACACAGGAGAGAAAACTGCATGCCCACTCCATCCCAGGCAGCAACAACAGTGCTCTGACTATAAGAAAGACACAGCTCATGTCTACTTGTAGGTCTGGATGTTGATAACATAATTGGCTTCATTTACTAAAAACCCATCATACTAAAATCCCATGCATGTGTTTGTATGTGTTTTATATTTTTGTTTTTTAAACTTTAATAAAATATTTTACTCAAAAAAAAAAAAAAAGAAAAATTCAGGATCTACCAAAATATAACCTTTATTTTCTTGGGGGAGCCCTAAAATTAAGGTAATATTTGATGCTGTTATCCTGGAAATTAAAAATTAAGTAAATAAAAACTGTCAGGATTCTTCAAATTAGCAAATATTTAAGATATATCTGGCTTACTTATTCCTCAGGTCTATTTAAGTAATTAATCTACATAAAGATTTAGAAAATCTGGCATATAGGTAGTTGATTGAACACAAACATTTTTTTTCCCTCTTTTGAAATGTCCTGGGAATGTCAGTTTTTAAAAAAGGGACTTTCTTAAAGTTATAAATCCACAACAAGAAAGAGAACAGAAAAGAAACTAATTTTGGAAGCTAGGAGGAGGTATGAATAGCAGTGTCTAGTGACCCTGAGGGAGCTGGATGCTAGGCTAACAGTGGAAGAAGAGAACAGTGACACCAGGAAGTGAGAGCACAAAGAGTAGTGTGTGAAGGGCAATTATTAGGCTAAAAATGAGTTCCCATCAAAAGCCTTTTGAAGATAACAGGCCTAGGCTCCCCTAATTTAACATAGCAGGTGAGGGCTGTCATGACTCATTCCAAAAAACTGGAGGCTCATCCTTGGAAAGAGTAAGACAGAGAATCTGGAACTATGGGAAATGAAGCACAATTGAGGGTGGGGAGCCCACACTGAAAATAGGGCACTGAGTGGAAGTTACTGATTGTTCTTCTCTATTGGGCCTCTTTCACTTGGGCAGCCAAACTTCACCCTCCAGGCAGAAGACTATAGAAGATCTTTTTCTTAAGACTCAACAGCTCAAGGGGAAAGTTGAAAGACACTGTTACTGGGGTTCCCTAGGAAGTGGCCATTCCAGGAGAGCTTATAGTCAAAAAGCCTCACCCTTAGGGATTCCAATCAGCTTCTGACTGACTCATTCTTCCATATTATACATACCAGATGTCCTGGGAAGCCTCTAACATTAAAGACAGGAGACCACGGCAAATACACCTTAATCAAGGAGTGGAAAATCATGACTAGAAAGTTTAATAGTAAAAGACAAAAGAATTGAAAAATAGAAAAGGTGGTTGTTTTAAATTAGGCCATGCTAGTCACGGATGTGCAAAATCTTAAAAGTAAAGAGTTCTAGGAAAACAGAAAATCGAAACCAAAGAAATGCAAATAAGTAATTCAAAAAATTTTCCCAAACTAGAGGAAATAATTTTCTAGATTCAAAAGGACCATCAACCACCCAACACTACAGATTTTTCTAAATGACATGTCATTGAACAATTTCAGATTTTTAGGGTCAAAGAAAAGATCCTGGATGATTCTAGAGAGAAAAACTAGATCTCAAAGACTTCAGACTTCTCAACAGCCACAATGGAAATCAAAATTGAAAGTAGTAATGCCTTCAAACTTCTAAATGATTTCCAATCTAAAATTCTATATCCAATCAAACTATCAATAAAAACAAAATTGGAAAATTGATTTCTCAATCTGAAATTTACCTTGCATGAAACTTTTCTCATGAAGAATGATTTGCTGTACTAAAATAAGGGAATAAAAACCTGGAATCCAAGGAACAGGATATCCAGCAAAAAGGTAAAAGGAAGGTCCCCAGGACAACTGCTATGCCCTGACATGAGAAACCACCTGTCCATAGTGGAGCAGATCAAAAATGTATAAAATCATGACATGAAAATACAGGGAAAGTAAAGAGATGGGGAAAGTGCCAATATGGAGTCATGGTAGACATGGGTGGGAGGGGATAGTGACAGAAAGCTAAACCTCATCCTTGTAATATGAGGCCAATAAATAAGGTCTGAAACTAAAAAATAAAGTACCAATTTAAGCTTGTTACAAGTCTGGAGACAGATATCAAAAGAATCAGCTGAGTTGGAAGCAGATGTTTCTAGAAAAACGCATATACAGGGAGTGAGACATGTTGAGGGGATGCTATTTTTGTTAATAAACAGGTGGCATCATTTGGTGCTTTAAATTATATTCATATTCAACTTTGATTAAAAACTAAAAATATAAAAGATTATAGAAATGAATTAAAATGCCACTATGTTTGCTCAAACAGGATTAAAACTATTAATGTCACGGATTTAAATCAGATTTCCTCAACTTTAAAGCTATAATAAAAATACCAGAAAGGTCACTATTTTCCATTGGTTATTATTACCTTCTGATTCTCTTCCACTTCGGCTCTAAGTTCTGAACTCACAGCAGTTTTTGTTATTGCTCTAAGGAAAGAAGACATTAGCAGTACTCGGTTTAATATTTATATAAATGCCTTCAACGTCCCTATATTTACATATGGAAACAACAAATTGCTTGATAAAACACAAAAACTTAATGGAAAAAATCTTAAACATTTACAATTGATAAACATTATTTCTCCTCTCCGATGTGTATATATTTTTTCATTATTAAAAGATACAATATCATGTAAAAGTAGCAGTAATGGCAGCATTTTAATGCAAGTACAGTTATTTCCAAGATCTTAGTTAACTATATGTAACTCTTTTCCTGTATATGATCTATATAGTTGATAGGCTAAAGGATATAGTTAAGTAAATTAAGGCAACAGACTGCTCATCCTATTTAAGCACTTGTGGTGAAGAGGGAATCCTACATGTACATCTTCGATAGTATGCTTGACTAAAGGAGAACATACTATATGATTTATAAGTCCTAAGAAATATTTTCAAAACTAATAAAACAAGTTTATTTATAAAACATCTCATATCAGAATTCAAAATACCTCATTCAGTGACTTAAGAAAAACTGACACTCATTTAAGTCATTAGTTTATAAAAACTTGACTTTTAAAATAATTTTGCGCAGAAACTGGTTTGGCTCAGTGGATAGAGCATTGGCCTGCGGAAGAAAGGTCCCAGGTTTGATTCTGGTCAAGGGCATGTACCTTGGTTGCGGGCACATCACCAGTAGGGGGTTTGCAAGAGGCAGCTGATCTATGTTTCTCTCTCATTGATGTTTCTAACTCTCCCTTTCTCTCTGTAAAAAAACCAATAAAAAATATATTTTAAAAAAATTTTGCCATGCATTTATGAGATGTGGATGGCTACTATTCAATTGAAAGCAATACCAGATATAGGAACTATGCCAGAGTACACTGGATGCTCAAGGCCACTCAGTATGGGAATCTTAAAAAGAATGTTCAAGGCAAAGATGCTATACACAGGTGCATGGACACAGCAAATCTAGACTGCACAAGCATAACCTTCTATAGCCCAAAGAACTAATGTCGCGTTTTGGCAGAAAGCCTCTTGTCTAAGTAGTATTAAAGAATGTTACTGAGGCTATGTGGCTGTGAGTTCAGATGTGGCTAGCAATGTGAGGCTGCTGCTGCTATGTGGAAAGATGTATTGTTATCTAGCCCGTGTGCGGCTACCAGCTATATGGAACTTTGCTTATAGAATTGTTTTTGTCTAGTGGCTCTTTGTTAGCAGTGGTAACATGGCCACTGGCTCTTACAATGAAGACTCTCTTATCTACCCATGACTTCTAATGGATTCATCATCAAATACCCAGGGTTCCAGGAGGTCCAGCTCCTGGCAGAGGGGCTCGTACCTGACACCAGAAAAGCTGCATTCAGAATCTTACTCTGTCACTAGGAACACGTCCGCCTCTATAAACTAATTTTCTTCATCAAGATTAAATAAGATAATATATGTGAAATTCTTCAGAAAGAAAAATACTATCATCCATGTGAGACCCTTGATTGGTTATGTTTGCTTAGATTAGATTGTTAATTCATCCAATCCTGAAAGGTAGCTATTTCATTGCTGAAGAAAGTTTATTTACAAGTTCATACAGCCAGGAAGTGCAGTGTCAGGAATACAACCAATATGGGTCTATTCAACCATATAATGCAGTCTTGCCTCTACTCAGAAAGAGAGTACCATTAGCAGGATGGTGTTGATAGCAAGAGAACTTTCATTTTCTAAGATTTTCTATATTTTAATTACTTCATTTTATATATAAGCATGATAATAATTAGGTATATGTTCAGGAATAAATGCCTCAAAGCCTTAATCCCTCATATTACCTGGCTTTGGTAGGAAAATTTTGACTAAGATCCTTCATAACAACCAAAGCTAATTCAACAGGAGCAGCCAAGATTCGGACAGCAGTCTGGAAACTTAGATCTGCAACAATGTCAAATATAACATAAAGTGTATTAACATAATGCAATGATAAACAGGAAAGAAAACACATTTATTTCCCACTATTTTCTTGATAATTATGAATGTCTTAGAATGCAACCATTCCAGAATGTGCCTACTGTTTAATTTCAGATTTTATTGACTTCCTAGTACTTATTTTATCTATTATAACCGCTGCTTCATCTACCGGCATGAAACAATAGGGCATATGCTAATTCACAAAGCACAGGATAAATCCATCCCAAATACTTTTCCTTCTTCTGAATTTACAACAAATCTCAAACTGTAACATAGGACTTCAGTAAATTTTGTTGGGGGAAAAATTAATGAATAGTTTTTTTGGACCAGAAAATTATACATACCTTCTCCCATACTGACAAGCCTCTGACATTTGATAGATACATTGTGTAGTAAATGTATACACAGAGACACAGTGAGACCAAGACAAATATATTTCTACTAGAGGCCTGATGCATGAAATTTATGCAAGAATAGGACTTCCTTCCCCTGGCTCCTGGCACTGGTTCCCCTCTGGTGTCCAGGACCCAAGCTTCCCTCTGGCCACCAGCAGGCACATGGGACCCAGGCTTCTCTTACAGCCCTGGCTTCATCCTGAAGATTGTTCAGTCTAATTAGCATATTATGCTTTTATTATTATAGATACTACAAGCTTATGCATCTGGTCACACAATGAAAGATCTAGCACTCATTTCCATATATTACTTCTGAATAGTGTTATTTGTCTACAAAAGGATTTTCTTGTCTGATTAATTATAATTAATGACTATCTTTAAAATTGGTGGTACCTTCAGAATCATGTGAATCAATACAATTGCATTCAAATTCTTCCTTTTTGTAGTACCACAAAATATAGTAAAAAAGTCAGGCAGTGATTGCTGTATGTTTTTATTACCTTGCAATTGCCAAACTTTTAAAGGTGCCATTTCATTGGTGCTTTCCACAAGGTGCTTTCTAAGTTCTTTCAACTGTTCCTGCAGGTCAGGGTGCAGGTTTCTGAAAAAAACATAAAATCAGTCCTTGTCATGTGTCTTCTTTCTCAAAGCACACTAAAAGGTTGGCCCCAATTTTATTTCATAATTTTCACCTTGGTAAGAAAAAAACAACTCAGTGGTGGAGAAACCAAGATGGCAGCATAAGTGAACACCTAAATTGCTGCCTCGGACAACAATTTCAAAACTACAGCTAAAGACAAAACAGACATCATCCAGAACCATAGGAAAGCTGGCTGAGTGGAAATTCTACAACTTGTAGGAAAGAGAGGGTCACGGAAACTCAGAGAAGCTACAAAAAGCTGAGGTACGGAGACACGCACGTGGAGAGGACGGGTGGTGGAGGGTCTGGCTGGCTTCCTCTAGCGGGAGGGAGACAGAAATTCCTGACTGCACTGAACCCCAGTTCTGGGTGAGACTCATACAGGCGGAGTCAGGACAGTCGTGAAAAGGGAGGAGTGCATGGAAATAGAGGGGAGCCGAGAAAGGCAGAGTTCTGGAGGAGTGCACGCTAGTGCCCACAGAGAGGACTGACTGCTGATTGTGCTGCTGGCTTTCTCTAGCGGGAGGAAGACAGAACCTCCTGACTGAGCTGAACTCCACTTCTGACTGCACTGAACCTCAGTTTTGGGTGAGACCCTGGGGACCCAGACTCATACAGCTCCCCAGTGCAAAAGGCAGAGGTCTGGAGCATGAGTGCACATAGATAGGGCTGTAGCGATTACCGAGGGACATTGAGACCCAGAGACCGCATAGGGGAGGGCTGATGGGAAGCCAAAGCTGTCTCTGCTCAGCCCTGAGACACCACCCCATCCAAGCTGAGCACAGAGGTTTTTGCAATTTTGCAAGTCTTGTATCATAAGGCTGACTCCAGCACAGAAGTTCTCCTGGCGTAGACACAGCTGATCCTCACAACCAAATGGCCTGGAGGTCAAGTACCCCCAGTGATACCAACAACAATAAAGACTTAACTACAACAAGGCTGTACACACAGTCCACAAAGGGATGCATCAAGAGTCCACCGAAACTTGTTTGGCTCAGTGGAGAGAGCGTCAGCCTGCAGACTGAAAGGTCCCAGGTTCGATTCCGGTCAAGGGCATGTATCCTGGTTTTAGGCACATCTCCTGTAGGGGGCATGCAGGAGGCAGCTCAAATAGGTTTTCAGCATTTTGCTCTCTCTCATCGATTTTCTAACTCTCTATTCCTCTCCCTTCCTCTCTGTAAAAAAATCAATAAAACATATTAAAAAAAAAGCCCATCTCAGGTAACTGGGGAGGCGGAGCTATTGGGCCATATAGGACACCTAGCACACAAAGATACTCTAGCAACTCAGGGAAGCAGCCAAAATGCAGAGACAAAGGAACAAATCACAAACGGAAGAAATGGAGGAAAACAAACAATGGAATATAGAGTTCAAAAGCACAGTGATAAGGCTTTTCAAGAATTTCCTAGAAAAAATGCATAAATTTAGCGAGACCCAAGAGGAGATGAAAAAGGACCAACTGGAAATTAAACATACACTGACTGAAATAAAAAATATTATACAAAGACCTAGCAGCAGACTAGAGAAACGCAGGAATCAAGTCAAAGATTTGAAATGAAGCAGAAAACACTCAACTGGAAAAGCAAAAAGAAAAAAGAATCCAAAATTCTGAAGATAGTGTAAGGAGCCTCTGAGACAAATTCAAGTGTACCAACATCAGAATTATGGGGGTGCCAGAAGAAGAGAGAAAGCAAGATACTGAAAACTTATTTCAAGAAATAATGACTGAAAACTTCCCCCACCTGGTGGAAGAAATTAACTTAGAAATCCAAGAAGCACACAGAACCCCAAACAAAAAGAATCCAAAGAAGACTACACCAAGACACATCATAATTAAAATGCCAAGAGCAAAAGACAAAGAGAGAATATTAAAAGCAGCAAGAGAAAAGCAGTTAATTACTTACAAGGGAGCACCCATATGATTGTCAGTGATTTCTCAACAGACACTATGCAGGCCAGACGAGAGTGGCAAGAAATATTCAAAATAATGAATAGTAAGAAACTACAACCAAGATTACTCTACCCAGCAAAACTATCATTCAGAATTGAAGGTCAGATAAAGAGCTTCACAGATAAGAAAATACTAAAGAAGTTCATCAACACCAAACTGGTATTATATGAAATGCTGAAAGGTACTCTTTAAGAAGAGGAAGAAGAAGAAAAAGGTAAAGATTAAAATTATGAACAACAAATACATATCTATCAACAAGTGAATAAAAAACCTGATGAACAGAATAGACTGAATATAATAGAATCAGGAGCATAGAAAGGGAGTGGACTGACAATTCTCAGGGATCAAGGGGTGAAGGGGGGTGTATGGAGAGACTGGACAAAAATCATACACCTCTGGATGAGGACATGTGGGGGTGAGGAGGAGGTAAAGGCAGAGGGAGGTGTGGGAGCCCGGTGGAGAGGAGCTATGAGGGGAAAAAAGGAGAAACAATTGTAATAATCTGAACAATAAATATTTATTAAATTAAAAATAAATAAATAAATATTTAAAATTTTTTTCACCTTGTTTCTCTTTAAGTAAAAACAAATGTATGTTGGGGTTGGGGGACTTGATAAATAATTCTTTGGTACAGAAAAGCAAGTATGATGACAACAATCAATTCTGGGAGGTAAGTGCAATACATAAGTACAGTGGTACGAGTTTAATTCGTTCCGTAACCTTGAGGCGTGGGAAACGATGAGACGCTTGAGTCGCGGGAAACTGGTGGGTCGTGTGCAGCCAGCCAATCCACGCAATTACTCCTATCTCAAATGTTGCTCGTTTTCAAAGCAAAAATCGCTCGCTCGACGGCTCCTATCTCAAAAATCTCGAGGTACCACTGTATGTTATACTATTTTCCATACTTTGTGAGTCTTTATAATTCCTCAAAATAAAACTGAATCTATATTGCTACTAATCCCAAATGAGTTTCTTTCCACAAATGCTCATAAATCCTTTGGTTACATGAATACAATTCAAGCCAACAAAGATTACTGGGTTTTATTTAGTTTTATCTTGAAATACAGTACAAGAGAAGACAGAAGCAGAGATATATCATTTAGACAGAGAGACAAATGGTTGATAAGAGTCATTCTGCTCTTTTAAATGCTAGAAACTCAAATTTTCTTGTTTGTAATTTTTAACTTTTTTCAACCAGTTAACATTCAGTTCTCTTCTACACCAGTTTCAGATGTATAGCATAAACATTTTTTAAATACAACATGCATAAAGTTAAATATTTACTCACACCTTTCACCTTCCAAAGAATCTACTTCTAATTAGTCACTATAAACTTTTTCATTCTAAAAGTATAAAAAAATGCTCAAATTATTGTAGATAAATAAATAACTATTCTGAATGTCCCAAAAGAAAAAATGTATTCAAAAAAATACATTATACTGTAAATACTTAAAGTCATAATTCTATTAAAAAAACAAACATAATATGCCTGGTATGGCTTAGTGGTTGAGCATCAACCCTTGCAACAACAGGGCCTGGGTTCAATACCTGGTCAGGGCAAATGCCCAGGTAACAGCTCAATCCCCAGTAAGGGGCGCAAAGGAGGCAGTGAATCGATGATGTTTCTCTTTCTCTCCCTCCTCTAAAATCAATATTGAAAAACATATTTTAAAAAACAAACAAAAAAAACACCATGAACATTCAAAAGAATTCTGAAACCTTTAGCCAATAAAAAAATGGAATTTGATTGCATACTAATTTGGTAAAATGGATGTTAAACACAAAGAAAAGTACATACGCATAGGAAGATAACATATCCATAGTAATTTAACATGAACTAAAGCTATCTCTGCTAAACTGTTAGTCTGGTTAAGGCATTCCACTCAGCCAAATGTTAAAGCAAGTAGAGGAAACATTATTATTTTTATACTAGAGGCCCGGTGCATGAATTTCATGCGGGGGGGGGGGCCGGGGAGGGGGTTACCCTCAGCCCAGCCTGCACCCTCTCTATTCTGGGGCCCCTTGGGGGATGACCGACTACCAGATGTCCCTGGGATTGGCCTAAACAGATAGTCGGAGTCCGACATCCCTCTCACAATCCTGGATCACTGGCTCCTAACTGCTCCCTGCCTGCCTACCTGATTGCCCTTAACTGACTCCCCTGCCAGCCTAATCACCCCTAACCACCTCTGCCCTTCTGGCCTGGTCATCTCCAATTGCTCCCCCCTTCCCGCCAACCTGGTTGCCCCTAACTGCTCCCCCCACCAGCCTGGTTGCCTCCAACTGTCCCCCACTCCCCTGCCAGCCTGGTCACCCTCAACTGCCACCATGGACAACCCCTTCTGTCCCCCTGCTGGCCTGGTCACCCCTCACAGTGTCCCTCTGCTGGCCTGGTTGCTCTAACTGCCTCCACTGCTGGCCTGGTAGCCCCCAACTGCTTCCCCACCCCTGCCTGGTCGCCCTACACACAGCCTGCTGTTCAGTCATTTGGTCATCCCTCACTCCCTGCCAGCCTTGTTGCCCCAAGCAGCCTGCTGTTCGGTTGTTACTATGAGGTGTCCTGACCAATTTGCATATACTCTTTTATTAGTATAGATTATCTCTTCCTTTAAAAATAAACAAAAACAAAGCATACCATAGAGGTCCTAATTAAGATTTTCAGATAAAGCAGAATTCAGGGCTCTGAACAATTATGGAGTCATATCTCAAATAACTGCAACATTTATAAAAAGAGCTAAGAGATTTAAAATGGTGGCAGAGTAAGTGGATGGATGCTTCACAGACACGCTCCCAGGACCATACTGGAATTACAACTAAAATACAGAAAAACTTCCTGAAAAATCAAATGAAGACTCGCTTGAGAGAACCTTGATAACCTAGGACCAAAAGTGAAGACCCCATAAAGACTGGTAGGAGAGGCAGAAGAGCAAAAGGGCTGGCTGGACTCCCACTGACAGATAGCAGCTTAAGTTCCAGAGGAATATCTCAGCTGTGGAGAGCTGCCACTGAGAACTCTGGGATCTAAACCCCAAGCTGGGTCGCCCGCCCAGAGCACCAAAACTGAGAAGGGTACCCACATAACATGTGGCTGTGAAAAGCCACAGGGTTGCTGTCCACCAGGGAGACATGGCTGGAAATGCAGGCACCCTCTAAAAGGGCAACTACACAAAATTCCCTGTGGAGCCACCAACCTTGTGCTCTGTCAGAGGGAGTGCAGAGTGGACTGGACCTGTGACCAAAGCCAGGGTTGGTGGCTCTGGGGTTAGAATTGGGAAAGCAGGCACTCTGGTTTCCTGTGGTGAGTCATTCCCTCACACTGCAGAGGATATCTTTAAAAGGAAGACTTAATGATCCAGGTGGCTTTGCCTGGGGTAAGACAGTTGACCCACCCTATGGTGGATAGTGTCTAAAGTCAATTAAAGACTGAGAATAACAATTAGCCTCCAGGAAGAAGAAACTGCCCCATTTTGTTAAAAAACCCTCATGATACCTGTGGACAATTGCCTGAGGGTTATTCAATACGGAATCTAATCTATAGGCAGAAGAAAATCTCTGGAGGCTTTGAGTCTTTCCTTATCTAATTAGTCAGAAATAGCATTTGACAATGTCCTGCATTAGAGATTGAAAGGTATAGCAGATCTACCTAGACTTCAGAATACTGATGGTAAAGATGCTCGATAGCATAAGAAAATATATAGTAACTAAGGAAACAGAAATAGCCCTAACCCAGTGGTTGGCACACTGCCGCTCATGAGCCACATGCAGCTCTTTGGCCCCATGAGTGTGGCTCTTCCACAAAATACCATGTGTGGGCAGTTGTGAGTGTGTGGACTCCACCTCCAGGTGGTGCCCTCGCGGCCGTCGCTGGCCAGCTTAATAAATTCTTGCTTGCTTATTACCAACTTAGCAGCCTCCGTGGTCATTTGCAACTGGTAGTGGAAGTCACCCTACAACATTTGGAGGCCCCGCTGAAGGTGAAACTGGTACCAGTGGAATGAAGGGAATACTGTTACTCATCTGTGTGTTCAGTCTTGAAGTAAATTAGTCCCACCAGGCACCCCATTACACCTGGGAAGTGTCCCGCACCACTGACGGGACCTTATTGGCTCGGACAGAAGGAACAGAGACTCCCCACCCTGATTTTTGACCTGTGCCAACTCTTTGGGGAAACCTGGAACCGTCCCCATCTCCCAATATCCTGGCCTAAATGGTGGGTTTTGGGGGCGGGGGAGGCCACAGTGGACCAACAGGCCTCCACTTCCTACGGGTGTGGAACCAGGGGAGTAGAGCAACAACTAGGGAAGACTCCTCTCTACACTTGCCCCCAGCTGCCCCTCTTTAAGTGCAGGGACCATGGGGATTTTTACTGCGACCAGTGGGGATGTCAGATGGTTGCCCAAGGGTGGGCCCCGAGATGTCAGACAAGGGAATGCCAGGTTTTCCCGGACTCAGCCAGGAGACTGCCAGGTTGGGAGATGCAAGCCCCTAATGATTCAACCCATCAATTATTGGTCCAGAAACTGAGCAGGGGAGAGAATATGGGGCCTGAGGTTGTATGTTTCAGGGTACGACCCAGGAGTGTTGTTCATGGTCCAGCAGGACTCCCAGGCCAACCAAGCCCATTGTGTCCCTGGCATCCCTTGCACCCACGACGAAGGCTCCGATGCCGGGCCCAGCGTCCCTGACAACAGGCACACTGCCGAAGAGAAACCCCCTGGCTCCTATTCCCAGACCAGAGGCTGACGGAGTAACGTCCCGCTTTGATATTTTCTCTCCTTTGGATACCTCTTTCCACCTGCTAAATGCCAGCTCCCCAAATCTCACCACTGACTGCTGGCTATGCTTGAACGCTGAGCCCCCGTACTATGTGGGAATTGGAGCCATGGCTGAAATTGGAGCAGATCTGGATCGTCTGGAATGTCCACGGAAGACAGGGAGATTGATCAGCTGTGCCCATGGGGACATGAAAAACAGGGAGTAATCTAGGGGACATTTCGGGGGAGGGACTTTGTGTACACTCCTGGAAATATGATCTCAGAACGTCCCCATATGCAGGGAATTGTAACCTGATAATCCGCATACCAGAGAAATCGGGAGAGGGAACCCCTTGGTACCTAGTTAGCTCCAGAAAGCTTGGTGGGCATGCACCACCAGTGTCACTCCATGCATAGGATCCTTAGGCCTGCAGGTAGGCAAGGAACCTGGACTGTGCATACTCACCCATATCCTGCCCCAACTGTATTACTATTCGGAAGTAGGGGGACGTGAGCACCTCTTACTAGAGCTCCGGAGAGTTAAGAGAGCCCCAATATTAGTCCATTTACTAGTAGGTTTGGGGCTAGCAGGCTCCACTGCTGTAGGCACAGCAGCCCTAGTCACTGGACAACAAAACTATGAGGAATTAGGTCAGCAAATAGACCAGAATTTAAGTACCCTAGAGAAATCTATAGGAAAATTAGAAGAATTTGTTGGGTCTCTTACGGAAGTAGTTTTACAGAACAGAAGAGGCTTAGATCTATTGTTCCTGAAGCAAGGGGGACTTTGCCTAGCTCTAGAGGAAACCTGCTGTTTCTACACCAACCATTCTGGGGTCATAAGGGAAAGTTTGAGTCAGTTGCGGAAGAGGCTAGCTGACAGAGAGGAGGCTCGGAAGACTGCAGGAAACTAGTACGAGAACTTGTTCTCGTGGTCCGCTTGGCTCACCGCCTTACTGACTGCCATAGCGGGCCCACTATTACTATTACTTACAGGCTTAATTTTTTGGGCCATGTCTCATAAGATGCTTAGTTAATTTTGTACAGGATAGAGTACAGGCAGTAAAACTGATGGTCTTACATACTCATTATTCCCAACTAGTAGATACTAGTAATGAATCTAGAGTTTAGATTCATTCCCAAAAGACCAGTAGGGAATAAAATAGGACCTTAAGAGCATTCATCTCAGGTAAAAACTGCTGTCTGACCTGGAAGGTCACATAAATCTGTCCCACATCACAAAGGTTATTCTCTTGTACCTAAGGACCAGAACCATAAAAGATTGATTCCTGTTGGCTCCAGGAGTTTGAGACTCCACATTCCAATGTCTAGCAGGGGTGGTTGGAAGATAAAGAGCAGTCAATAGGAACAGCTGCAGTCCACTGAAACCCACCTGCCGTGGCTCTTTGAGGATTTTAGAACAAAGGAAAAAAATGTGGTTTGGATCTGTAAAAAGGGCTGCATATCCCTGAGAGAGGGGAGTCCTGAGTGTGTGGACTAAAGCTAGCTCAATAAATCCTTGCTTGCTTATTACCAAAAAACAAACAAACAAACAACAAACAAAAAAACCATGTGCAGATGCACATATACAGTGCGATTGAAACTTCATAGCGCATGCACAGAAGTTGGTTTTTAACCTGGGTAACTCTATTTTGAAGAAGTGGTGTTAGAACACTCAAAGGACTAAAGAGTCGCATATGGCTCAAGAGCTGTAGTTTGCCAACTAACTGGTTTGGTTCAGTGGATAGAGCATCAGCCTGTGGACTGAAGGATCCCAGGTTCGATTCCGGTCGAGGGCATGTACCTTGGTTGTGGGCACATCCCTAGTAGAGTTGTGCAGGAGGCAGATCATTGATGTTTCTCTCTCATACATGTTTTGACTCTCTACCCTCTCTCTTCCTCTTTGTAAAAAAAATAAAAAATCAATAATATATATATATATTTTTTAAAATTTTAAATTAATAATAAAAATGAAATCAGAAATAAAGAATGGAAGAATACAGGTTTTGAGGGGAGAGAAAATGGCGGCAGAGTAGACAGATGCGCCTGGAACTTTGTCGCTGGGCAGAGGGAGAGAGAAAGGCTGAGAGTCTCACTGGGAATGTTTGTTGGCAAGTTAAGAGTCAGTTAACCTCCAAGAGAAAGCGGGGAACTGCTGGACTGGGCTCTCCCGGTGAGGCAGCCCCACTGCCACGAGGTTTTGTCCGCTGAAGCCACCAGCACGAACGCGGAGACGGCGCCATCTTGCAGAGGGAGGTGGATGTCTGCGGCGGTCTGAAGCCAGCGGCTGGGGCACCCATCGAGCAGCTGGGGAACCGGGTACCCAGAACTCTGCTCTCCAATTGGTGCGGACACGCAGCGGAATCAGAGATCCACAAAGCACACGGAAAGGTCAGATTTCGCCTGGGATAAGAGGGAGGTGGATGTCTGCTGAGGTCTGAAAGCTGCGGCTGACGGAGGCACCCACAAAGCAGCCGGGGACCCAGAGCATGGGTTTCCAGGTGGCGCGGATGCACAGGCGGCAGATTCGGAGATCCACGCAGCGCGCGGAAGGGTGAGATTTCGCCTGGGACAGGGTGAGATCTCCTACCCCCGCACAACAGAGATGCGCACACTGTGGGAACTGGGCTTCGGGAAAGCAGCCTCTGGAGAGGTCCGCAGAGGTGGTCAGGGCTTGATCCCTAACTGTGGAGGCAAACTCTATGAGCTGTTGACAGAGCGGAGCTCTGGAAAAAAACTCGTCTTTTTTCTGGGGCAGAGGGACAGCCTGGGAGTTATTACAGTGTCCCGGCTGCAAATCCCCACACACTGGCTTTGAGAACCACAGAGTAGCAGGACCTGAGCACAGCCTAGAGAGGTCCTGTGCTTTGTCTCAGAGATCAATTCCGAAACACTGCCACCCAGTGGATGACACACAAATTGACTCTCGCATAACCACAAAAGAATAAAGAGATTAAAACACCAAGAGGGGAATACAGGGAACTGCAATACCCTCCCAACTGGGAAACAGAAATGCCAAGCAGAATAATAGTGGAAGTGAAGGACCATTCTATTTTTTTTTTCCTTTTTAATTTTTTTTTATTTTTCATTTTTACATATTTTAATTAAAAGACTATTTTTTTCTCTCCACCTCAATTGATTTTACCTTTATAATTATTACATTTTTGTTTTAAACTAGTATTATTAATTACAACTAGTCCTTTACCTTTTTGAAAAAAAAACACAATTGTCATTTTGTTTTCTCTTTATTTCGGGATTAGAGATCTACATTCTATTTTCATCTTCCCTTTAGCATAATTTTACTCCAACTCAACTCCACCTTTATGCCAACACTTTCCTCCTAACTTTCCCCATTTTGCTGTCTTGTTTCTCTTTCCCTTTTCCAACTTTAGATTCTCCCTATTCTTTCATTTTACCTGGTAAAAATTTCGCCCCATTTATATATCTAATTTCAAATCCCCTACTACAAGTCCACACAAACCTCTCTCTTCTTGTCTTCACTCGCCAAAAAGTTGTTTTTTCTCTATGTCCTTTTGCTGCTGTTTGCCTAAAAAGTGATTATACGATTTTTTGAAATTTTTTGTGAGATTGTTTTAGTTTATGCTACTTGTTTTATTTTGCTTTTTCCCTGCTTTGTTTTTTAGCTCTCTTTTCCCTCACCTCCCTCGATACCAGCTGCTGTTTGCAGTTTGTATTAATCTCTGGGTACTGGTTGCTGGCCTTTATTGGAATTAGTGAGTGTTCTATTGGAGTTTTATCCTAACATCCATATTTTGTCCCCCTTTTCTCTCCTATACGCTTTCTTTTCCCTCTGACTTTTTTCTCTTCCACTTCTCTTCTCCTACTTCTCTTTTCATTTTCTTATTTTTTTTGTTCATTTATTTATTTATTTTTTCTCGCTCTCCCAATTTGATTTTTGGCATTTCTTTTTTTTTCTTTTTCCATCATTTTCCTCTTCTTTTTCTAATTACCCCTAAATTGTCTTTCATTGCTGGTCACCTTATTTGTGATTATTAACATCTTGAATACATTTCTACTCAGTGCCTTGTGTGCTGTACCTGGTTGTGTTGTAGTTTGTGCCTTTCAATCAACATAGGAGAGAGAACTGCATAACCAGACACCCAAAGAAGAAAGACCATGGTCAGAAAAAGAAACAGCCCACATAAGACAGAAAGGCAGGTTTCACCAGAAAAGGAAGTAAACGAAATAGAAGCAGAAATAAGCCTGCCCAAGAAAGAGTTCAGAGAAATGATCATAAGGTGGATGAAAAGAATGAAAAAAAAATTGACAATCTGAGTAAGAGCCAAGAGGAAATGAAGAAGACCCAAAAGGAGATGAAGAAGCAGCAAGAAGAAATGCAGAAGAACCTAAAGGAGGTGCAGAATAAACAATAAGAAATGAAAAATGACATCACTGCTATAAAGAACTCAATTGAAAGCATCAAAAGTAGACTAGAAGAAGCAGAGGACCGCATCAGTGAGCTAGAAGACACGGTAGGAAAAAATACCCAAGTACAGCAGCTTCTAGGAAAAAAAGTTAAAAAGCAAGAGGAGAGCTTAAGGGAACTTTGGGATAACATGAAACAAAACAACATTCGCATAATTGGGGTTCCAGAAAGATTGGAAACTGAACAGGGATTAGAGAACGTGTTTGAAGAAATAATGACAGAAAATTTCCTCAATATAGGAAAGGAAAAACCCATACAAATCCAAGAAGCTCACAGAGTCCCAAGCAAAATGAACCCCAACAAACCAACACCGAGGCACATTATAATTAAACTGGCAAACACCGACAACAAAGTAAGAATCTTAAAAGCAGCCAGAGAGAAACAGAAAGTTACCTACAAAGGAACCCCCATAAGACTAGTTACTGACTTCTCAACAGAAACTCATCAGGCCAGAAGAGAATGGAATGAAATATACAAAGTCATGCAAAGGAAGGGTCTGAATCCAAGAATACTGTACCATGCAAGACTCCCAATCAAAATTGAAGGTGAAATCAAAAGCTTCACAGACAAAAAGGACTAAGGGAATATATTACCACCAAACCAGCAATGCAAATGTTAAAGGGTCGGCTGTAATAAAAAGAAAGAGGAAGCGAAGAAGGAACTCGGGGGTAAGGACTAAAAATGGCAACCGATAAGTACTTATCAATAATAACTTTAAATGTAAACGGATTAAATGCTCCAATCAAAAGACATAGGGTAACCGATTGGATAAGAAAACATGATCCATATATCTGCTGTCTGCAAGAAACCCACCTTAGGAAAAGAGATGCACACAGATTGAGGTTGAAGGGATGGAAGATGGTATTTCAGGCAACTGGAAATGAAAAAAAAGCTGGGGTTGCATTACTTACATCTCACAAATTACATGTCAAAGTGAAGGACATAATAAGAGATAAAGAAGGCCACTTCATAATACTAAAGGGAACAATCCAACAAGAAGATAAACTCTGGTAAACATATATGCATCCAATATAGGAGCACCTAAGTACATAAAAAAACTCTTGGAGGATATAAAGGGAGAGATTGACAGCAATACAATATAGTAGGAGACTTTAATACCCCACTGTCACATTGGACAAATCTTCTCAACAAAAAATCAGGAAAGAAATATCAAACCTAAATGACTCACTAGACCAGATGGAATTAATTGACATCTTTAGAACATTTCACCCCAAAACCACAGAATATACATTCTTCTTCAGTGCACCGGGTCATTTTCAAAGACAGATCATATGTTGGGTCATAAGAAAAGTCTCTTCAAATTCAAGAAGATAGAAATCATATCAAGCATTTTCTCAGACCACAGTGGCATAAAACTGGAAATCAACTATAATAAAAACAAAAGAAAGAAATCAAACACATGAAACTAAACAGCATGCTAATAAACAACGACTGGATAACCAGAGAGATCAAGGAAGAAATAAAAAACATCATGGCAACAAATGACAATGGCAACACAACAATACAAAATTTATGGGACACAGTGAAAGCAGTCTTGAGAGGGAAGTTCATAGCCCTACAAGCCTACAGCAAAAAATAAGAAACAATGGTAATAAGTTACCTAACCCTACAACTCAAAGAGCTAGAACGAGAGCAACAAGAAAAGCCCAGTGTACTCAGAAGGAAGGAAATAGTGAAGATCAGAGTGGAGTTAAACAACTTGGAGACCAAAGAAACAATTCAAAAGATCAACAAAACCAAGAGCTGGTTCTTTGAAAGGATAAACAAGATTGATGGACCTCTAGCCAGGCTCAACAAGAAGCAAAGAGAGAAGACGCAAATAAACAAAATCAGAAATTAAAGAGGAAAAATAACAACAGACGCTGTGGAAATACAAATGATTGTTAAAAAATACTATGAACAACTCTATTCCAACAAATCGGACAACCTGCAAGAAATGGACATTTTCCTAGAAAAATATAACCTTCCAAAACTCAGTGAGGAGGAAGCCAAACACCTCAATAGTCCAATAACTATGGAGGAAATTGAGGCAGTCATCAAAAAGCTTCCAGCAAATAAAAGCCCGGGACCAGATGGCTACACAGGAGAGTTTTACCAAATATTCAAGGAAGAATTAAAACCTATTCTCCTCAGACTATTCAAAAACATTCAAGAAGAAGGAACACTTCCAAACACTTTCTATGAAACCAGCATCACCCTAATACCAAAACTAGATAAAGACAACACAATGAAACAGAATTATAGGCCAATATCTCTCATGAACATTGATGCCAAAATCTTCAACAAAATTCTAGCAAAGCGGATCCAGCAGTACATCAGAAAGATCATACACCATGACCAAGCAGGATACATCCCAGGAATGCAGGGATGGTACAATATCCGCAAATCAATAAATGTGATACATCACATAAACAAATTGAGAGATAAAAATCTCATAGTCATATCAATTGATGCAGAAAAAGCATTCGACAAAATCCAACACCCTTTCTTGACAAAAACTCTCAGCAAAGTGGGAATAGAAGGATCATACCTCAACATCATAAAAGCCATATATGATAAACCGACAGCTAACATCATACTCAATGGGCAAAAAGTAAAATCATTTCCACTAAGAACAGGAACAAGACAGGGATGTCCACTCTGCCTTCTCCTGTTCCACATAGTACTGGAAGTATTAGCCATTGCAATTACACAAGAAGAAGAAATAAAAGGCACCCAAATTGGAAAAGAAGAAGTAAAGCTGTTCTTATTTGCAGATGACATGATATTGTACATAAAAAACCCAAAGGACTCCATTCCAAAACTAATTGACTTAATTAATGAATTCGGCAATGTAGCAAGATACAAAATTAATTCTAAGAAGATTGTGGCATTTCTATATATTAATAGTGAAATTACAGAAAGAGAAACTAAAAAAGCAATCCCATTTACCTTCGCACCAAAAAATTAAGATACCTAGGAATAAACCTAACTAAAGAGGTAAAATACCCATATGCAGAAAACTATAGGACACTGAAAAAAGAGATAGAGGAAGATGTTAACAGATGGAAGAGCATACCATGCTCATGGATTGGGAGAATCAACATCATTAAAATGTCCATACTACCCAAAGCAATCTACAGATTCAATGCACTACCCATTAAAATACCAACGACATATTTCACAGACCTACAAAGAATTCTTCATTGATTCATCTCTAACAAAAAAAAGACCACGAATAGCTACAGCAATTCTGAGAAAGAAGAATAAAGTAGGTGGAATTTCAATACCAGATTTCAAGCTGTACTACAAAGCATCTGTTCTCAAAACAGCCTCGTACTGGCACAAGAACAGACATATAGACCAAGGGAATAGAATAGAGAACCCAGACATCCACCCAAAGAACTATGCTCAACTAATATTTGACAAAGGAGGCATGGACATTCAATGAAGCCAAGATAGCCTCTTCAATAAATGGTGTTGGGAAAATTGGACAGATACATGCAAAAAAATGAAACTGGACCACCAACTTACACCAAATACAAAAATAAACTCAAAATGGATACAGGACTTAAACATTAGAAGGGAAACCATAAAAATACTAGAGGAATCCACAGGTAGCACAATCTCAGATATATGCCAAAAGAACTTCTTCATTGATACTGCTCCAAAGGCAATGGAAGCTAAAGAAAAAATAAACAAATGGGACTACATCAAAATAAAAAGCTTTTGCACAGCAAAAGAAACCATAAACAAAACAACAAGAAAGATCACTGTATGGGAGAACATATTTGCAAATGTTATCACTGATAAAGGTTTAATTTCCAAAATCTACAGCCAACTTATACAACTTAATAAAAGGAAGATAAACAGTCCAATAAAAAAATGGGCAACGGACCTAAATAGAACCTTTTCAAAAGACGACAGAAGGAAAGCCAAGAGACACATGAAAACATGTTCAAAGTCATTAATCATCCCAGAGATGCAAATGAAAAGGACAATGCGATACCATCTTACACCTGTCAGAATGGCAATCATCAACAAATCAACAAAGGACAAGTGTTGGCGAGGATGCGGAGAAAAAGGAACCCTTGTGCACTATTGGTGGGAATGCAGACTGGTGCAGCCACTGTGGAGAAGAGTATGGAGTTTCCGCAAAACACTAAAAATGGATCTCCCATTTGACCCTGTAATCCCACTCTTAGGAATTTATCCTAAATTACAAACACCAATGAGAAAGGATTTATGCACCCCTATGTTCATAGCAGCACAATTCACAATAGCTAAAATTTGGAAACAGCTTAGGTGCCTGTCAGCAGATGAGTGGATCAGAAAACTGTGGTGCATCTACACAATGGAATTCTATGCTGCCATTAAAAAGAAGGAATTCTTACCATTTGCAGCAACCTGGTTGGAACTGGAGAGCCTCATGCTTAGTGTAATAAGCCAGTCAATGAAGGATAAGCATCACATGATCTCACTCAATTTTGGATTATAAAGAACATTATAAACTGATGAACAAAAGGAAAGATACAGAGGCACTAAAGCTTCAAACAGACTGTGAAATTACAGCAGGAAGATTAAAGTTAGGTGAGGTAGATAAGAGATCAATCAAAGGACTTGTATGCATGCATATAAGCATAACAAATGAACATAGACACTGGGGGGTTGGATTATGCCTGGGAGGGAGGGAGGGCCATGTGGAGATATAGATAAAAAATTAATAATAATAAAAAAGAAATCCACAAAAATAAAAAATAAAAAATAAATAAAAATAAAAATAAAAGTTAGAGATTTAAAAAAAATCAGAAAAGAATTATCAATCCTAAATGACTCACTAGACTAGATGGAATAGACTTCTTCAGAACATTTTGCCACCAGCTTGGATATGGGAACCATGTCATTTGAAGGGGAAAGTGGATGTTTATGATAGCCTGAAAATCTACACCTGCACCACCCACTAAACAGCTCCAAGCCCCAGAACACCGCTCCCCATTAGGCATAAACACTTGGATTCAGACGAGCTCTACACGCCACAAGGAACGGAGAGAGAGAACTACATAACCAGACAACCAGAGAACAGAGCCATGGACAGACAAAGAAACATCCCATATATGAAAGAAAAGCAGGCATCACCAGAAAAAGAAGTAAATGAAATAGAGGCAAGCAGCCTCCCAGAGAAAGAATTCAGAGAAATGGTCATAAGGAGGCTGAAAAGAATGGAAGATACATTGGACAATATGAGTAAGACCTAAGAGGAAATAAAGAAGAACCAAGAAGAAATGAAAAATGACATCGCTGCTGTAAAGAACTCAATAGAAAGCATCAAAAGTAGACTAGAAGAAGCAGAGTACTGCATCAGTGAGCTAGAAGACAAGGTAGGAAAAAATACCCATGTACAGCAGCTTCTAGAGAAAAAATATAAAAAGCAAGAGGAGAGCCTAAGGGAACTTTGAGATAACATGAAACAAAACAACATCCACATAATAGGGGTTCCAGAAAGAGTGCAAACTGAGTAAGGAATAGAAAACCTGTTTGAAGAAATAATGACAGAAAACTTCCCTGATATATGGAAGAAAATACCCATACAAATCCAAAAAGCTCACAGAGTCCCAAGAAAAATTAACCCCAAAAGACTGATACCAAGGCACATTATAATTAAATTGGCAAACACCAACAACACAGTAAGAATCTTAAAAGTAGCCAGAGAGAGACAGAGTATTACCTATAAAGGAACCCCCATCAGAGTAGCAAGTGATTTCTCAACAGAAACTCATCAGGCCAGAAGGGAATGGAATGAAATAAACAAACAAAACACAAACAAACAAAAAAAAAAGAAAGAAAGAAAGAAAAGAAATAGGAAGTGAAGAAGATACACAGGAGTAAAGAATAAAAATGGCGACAAGTATCTATCAATAATAAATTTAAATGTAAATGGATTAAATGCTCGAATCAAAAGACATAGGGTAACGGATTGGATAAGAAAACATGACCCATATATCTGCTTTCTACAAGAAACCCATCACAGAAAAAAAGATGCACATAGACTGAGGGTGAAGGGATAGAAAATGGTTTTTCAGGCAAATGTAAATGAAAAAAAAAGCTGCAGTATCAATACTTATATCTGACAAATTAGATCTCAAAGTGAAGGACATAACAAGAGATTATAGGAAGGCTACTTCATAATACTAAAGAGAACAATCCAACAAGAAGAAATAACTGGTAAACATATATGCACCCAATACAGGAGCACCCAAATACATGAAAAAACTCCTGGAGGATATCAAGGGAGACATTGAGAGCAATACAATCATAGTAGGAGACTTTAATACCCCACTATCACCACTGGACAAATCCTCTAAACAAAAAAATCAGCAAAGAAACGTAAATCCTAAATGACTCACTAGATCAGAAAAAATTAATTGACATCCTCAGAACATTTGTCCCCAAAGCCACAGAATGTAGACCATATGTTGGGTCTATCTTAAAATTCAAGAAGATAGAAATCATACCAAGCATCTTTTCAGATCACAGTGGCATAAAACTGGATATCAACTACAATAAAAAACAACCCAAAGAAATCAAACACATGGACACTAAAGAGCATGCTATTAAACAATGACTAGGTAACCAGAGAGATCAAGGAAGAAATAAAAAACATCATGGCAACAAATTACAATGAAAACGGGAGCACAAGTCATCTTGCAGTGGGAGGTGGATGTCTGCGGCGCTCTGAAGCCTTCGGCTGAGCACCCATCGAGCAGCCAGGAACCCGGGGACCCAGAACTCCGCTCTCCAATCGGTGCAGACACTTGGCGGAATCAGAGATCCACAGAGCACACGGAAAGGTCAGATTGCGCCTGACTTAAGGGGGAGGTGGATGTCTGCCGAGGTCTGAAAGCTGCGGCTGACGGAGGCACCCACAGAGCAGCCAGGACCCAGAGCGCGGCTTACCAGGCAGCACAGACACGCAGACTGAGGATTCAGAGATCCACACGGCGTGCGCAGGCGCGCACGGAAGGGTCAGATTTCGCCTGGGCCAGGGTGCGGTCTCCTACCCCCACAGGGCAGAGACGCGGACACTGTGGGAGCCGGGCTGCGGGAAAGCTGCCTCTGGAGAGGTCCGAGGAGGTGGTCAGGGCGTGATCCGTGAGTGTGAAGGCAAACCCTCTGAGCTGTTGACAGAGGAGAGCTCCAGAAAACGACTCTTATTTTTTCTTTTCTTTTTCTCTGGGGCAGAGGGACAACCTGGGAGTTATTGCACTGTCCAGGCTGCAAAACCCCCACAAACTGGTTTTGGGAACCACAGAGTAGCAGGATCTGAGCACAGCCTAGAGAGGTCCTGTGCTTTGTCTCAGAGATCAATTCCGAAACACTGCCACCCAATGGATGACACACAAATTGACTCTCGCATAACCACAAGAGAATAAAGAGATTAAAACACCAAGAGGGGAAAACAGGGAACTGCAATACCTCCCCTACTGGGAAACAGGAGTGCTAAGCAGAATAATAGTGGAAGTGAAGGACCATTCTATTTTTCTTCTTTTTTTTTTCCTTTTTCTTAATTTTTAATTCTTTATTTTTCATTTTCACATATTTTAATTAAAAGAATATTTTTTTTCTTTCTGCCTCAATTGATTTTACCTTTATAATTACTACATTTTTGTTTTAAACTAGTATTATTAATTACTACTAGTACTTTACCGTTTTTGGAAAAAAAAGTGTCATTTTGTTTTCTCTTTATTTCGGGATTAGAGATCTACATTCTATTTTCATCTTCCCTTTAGCATAATTTTACTCCAACTCAACTCCACCTTTATGCCAACACTTTCCTCCTAACTTTCCCCATTTTGCTGTCTTGTTTCTCTTTCCCTTTTCCAACTTTAGATTCTCCCTATTTTTCTCTTTACCTGGTTAAAATTTCACCCCATTTATATATCTAATTTCAAATCCCCTACTACAAGTCCACACAAACCCCTCCCCTCTTGTCTTCACTAGTCAAAAAGTTGTTTTTTCTCTATGTCCTTTTGTTGCTATTTGCCTGAAAAGTGATTATATCGATTTTTTGAAAATTTTTTTGAGAGTTTGTTTTAGTTTATTCTACTTGTTTTATTTTGCTTTTTGCTTGCTTTGTTTTCTACCTCTCTTTTCCCTCATCTCCCTCGATTGCAGTTGCTATTTGCAATTTGCATTAATCTCTAGGTACTGGTTGCTGGCCTTTATTGGGATTAGTGACTGTTCTACTGAACTTCTCTCCTGACATCTATATTTTGTTCCTCTTTTCTCTCTTATACACTATCTTTTCTCTCTGACTTTTTTCTCTTTCTCTTTCCTTCTCCTTTTTCTCCTTTTTATTTTCTTATTTTATTTTATTTTATTGTTCATTTATTTATCTTTTTTTTCCCCTCACTCTCCCAATTTGATTTTGGCACTTCTTTCCTTTCTTTCTTCCTCATTTTCCTCTTCTTCTTTCTCTATTTACCCCTAATTTGTCCTTCACTGGTGGTCACCTTATTTGTGATTATTAACATCTTGAATACATTTCTACTCAGTGCCTTGTGTGCTGTACCTGGTCGTGTTGTAGTTTGTGCCTTTCAGTCAACGTAGGAGAGAGCACTACATAACCAGACACCCAGAGAAGAAAGACCATGGTCAGAAAAAGAAACAGCCCACAAAAGACAGAAAGGCAGGTTTCACCAGAAAAGGAAGTAAACGAAATAGAACCACAAATAAGCCTACCAGAGAAAGAGTTCAGAGAAATTATCATAATGTGGTTGAAAAGAATGGAAGACAAATTTGACACTATGAGTAAGAGCCAAGAGGTAACGAATAAGAACCCAGAGGAGGTGAAGAAGCATGAAGAAGAAATGCACAAGAAACTAGAGGAGGTGTAGAATAAACAAGAAGAAATGCAGAAGAAACTAGAGGAGGTGCAGAATAAACAAGAAGAAATGAATAATGACATCACTGCTATAAAGAACTCAATAGAAAGCATCAAAAGTAGACTACAAGAAGCAGAGGACCGCATCAGTGAGTTAGAAGACACGATAGGAAAAAATACCCAAGTACAGCAGCTTCTAGAAAAAAAAGTTAAAAAGCAAGAGGAGAGTTTAAGGGAAGTTTGGGATAACATGAAACAAAATAACATCCGCATAATTGGGGTTCCAGAAAGAGTGGAAACTGAACAAGGATTAGAGAACGTGTTTGAAGAAATAATGACAGAAAATTTCCCCAATATAGAAAAGAAAAAACCCACACAAATCCAAGAAGCTCACAGAGTCCCAAGCAAAATGAACCCCAACAAACCGACACCGAGGCACATTATAATTAAATTGGCAAACACCGACGACAAAGTAAGAATCTTAAAAGCAGCCAGAGAGAAACAGAAAGTTACCTACAAAGGAACCCCCAGAAGACTAGCTACGGACTTCTCAACTGAAACTCGTCAGGCCAGAAGAGAATGGAATGAAATATACAAAGTCATGCAAAGGAAAGGTCTGAATCCAAGAATACTGTACTCTGCAAGACTCTCAATCAAAATTGAAGGTGAAATCAAAAGCTTCACAGACAAAAAAGGACTAAGGGAATATATTACCACCAAACCAGCAATGCAAGAAATGTTTAAAGGTCTGCTGTAATAAAAAGAAAGAGGAAGCGAAGAAGGAACTCGGGGGTAAGGACTAAAAATGGCAACAGATAAGTACTTATCAATAATAACTTTAAATGTAAACGGATTAAATGCTCCAATCAAAAGACATATGGTAACCGATTGGATAAGAAAACATGATCCATATATCTGCTGTCTGCAAGAAACCCACCTTAGGAAAAGAGACGCACACAGATTGAGGGTGAAGCGATAGAACATGGTACTTCAGGCAAATGGAAATGAAAAAAAAGCTGGGGTTGCAATACTTATATCTGACAAATTAGATCTCAAAGTGAAGGACATAACAAAAGATAAAGAAGGCCACTTCATAAGACTAAAGGGAACAATCCAACAAGAAGAAATAACTCTGGTAAACATATATGCACCCAATATAGGAGCACCTAAATACATAAAAAAACTCTTGGAGGATATAAAGGGAGAGATCGACAGCAATACAATCATAGTAGGAGACTTTAATAACCCACTGTCACCATAGGACAAATCCTGTAAACAAAAAATCAGTAAAGAAACATCAATCCTAAATGACTCACTAGACCAGATGGAATTAATTGACATCTTCAGAACATTTCACCCCAAAGCCACAGAATATACATTCTTCTCCAGTGCACATGGGTCATTTTCAAAGATAGATCATATGTTGGGTCATAAGAAAAGTCTCTTCAAATTCAAGAAGATAGAAATCATATCAAGCATTTTCTCAGACCACAGTGGCATAAAACTGGAAATCAACTATAATAAAAACAATAGAAAGAAATCAAACACATGGAGACTAAACAGCATGCTTTAAAACAACGACTGGGTAACCAGAGAGATCAAGGAAGAAATAAAAACATCATGGCAACAAATGACAATGACAACACAACAATACAAAATTTATGGGACACAGTGAAAGCAGTCTTGAGAGGGAAGTTCATAGCCCTACAATGGTAATAAATGGTAATAAATCACCTAAACCTACAACTCAAAGAGCTAGAACGTGAGCAACAAGAAAAGCCCAGTGTACTCAGAGGGAAGGAAATAGTGAAGATCAGAGCGGAGATAAACAACTTGGAGACCAAAGAAACAATTCAAAAGATCAACAAAACAAAGAGCTGGTTCTTTGAAAGGATAAACAAGATTGATGGACCCCTAGCCAGGCTCACCAAGAAGCAAAGAGAAAAGACCCAAATAAACAAAATCAGAAATGAAAGAGGAGAAATAACAACAGACCCTGTGGAAATACAAAGGATTGTTAAAAAATACTATGAACAACTCTATTCCAACATTTTGGACAACCTGCAAGAAATGGACATTTTCCTGGAAAAATATAACCTCCCAAAACTCAATGAGGAGGAAGCCAAACATCTCAATAGTCCAATAACTACGGAAGAAATTGAAGCAGTCATCAAAAAGCTTCCAGCAAATAAAAGCCCGGGTCCAGATGGCTACACAGGAGTGTTTTACCAAACATTCAAGGAAGAATTAAAACCTATCCTCCTCAGACTATTCAAAAACATTCAAGAAGAAGGAATACTATCAAACACCTTCTATGAAGCCAGCATCACCCTAATACCAAAACCAGATAAAGGCAACACAATGAAAGAGATAGGCCAATATCTCTCATGAACATAGATGCCAAAATCCTTAACAAAATTCTAGCAAACCGGATCCAGCAGTACATCAGAAAGATCATACACCATGACCAAGCAGGATTCATCCCAGGAATGCAGGAATGGTTCAATATTCGCAAATCAATAAATGTGACACATCACATAAACAAATTGAGAGATAAAAATCACATAGTCATATCAATTGATGCAGAAAAAGCAATTGACAAAATCCAACATCCTTCCTGATAAAAACTCTCAGCAAAGTGGGAATAGAAGGATCATACCTCAACATCATAAAAGCCATATATGATAAACCCACAGCTAACATCATACTCAATGGGCAAAAACTAAAACCATTTCCCCTAAGAACAGGAACAAGACAGGGATGCCCACTCTCCCCTCTCCTGTTCGACATAGTACTGGAAGTATTAGCCATTGCAATTAGACAAGAAGAAGAAATAAAAGGCATCCAAATTGGAAAAGAAGAAGTAAAGCTGTCCTTATTTGCCGATGACATGATATTATACATAAAAAACCCAAAGGATTCCATTCCAAAACTAATTGACTTAATTAATGAATTCGGCAATGTAGCAGGATACAAAATTAATGCTAAGAAGTCTGTGGCATTTCTATACACTAACAGTGAAATTATAGAAAGAGAAACTAAAAAAGCAATCCCATTTACCATCGCACCAAAAAAATTGAGATACCTAGGAATAAACCTAACTAAAGAGGTAAAAGACCTTTATGCAGAAAACTACAGGACACTGAAAAAAGAGATAGAGGAAGATGTTAACAGATGGAAGAGCATACCATGCTCATGGACTGGGAAAATCAACATCATTAAAATGTCCATACTACCCAAAGCAATCTACAGATTCAACGCACTACCCATTAAAATACCAACGACATATTTCACAGACCTACAAAGAATTCTTCATAGATTCATCTGGAACAAAAAAAGACCACGGATAGCTACAGCAATTCTGAGAAAAAAGAATAAAGTAGGTGGGATCTCAATACCAGACTTCAAGCTATACTACAAAGCAACTGTTCTCAAAACAGCCTGGTACTGGCACAAGAACAGACATATAGATCAATGGAATAGAATAGAGAACCCAGATATCCACCCAAACCACTATGCTCAATTAATATTTGACAAAGGAGGCATGAACATTCAATGGAACCAAGATAGCCTCTTCAATAAATGGTGTTGGGAAAATTGGACAGATACATGCAAAAAATTGAAACTGGGCCACCAACTTACACCAAATACAAAAATAAACTCAAAATGGATACAGGACTTAAACATTAGAAGGGAAACCATAAAAATACTAGAGGAATCCACAGGCAGCGCAATCTGAGATATATGCCGAAAGAACTTCTTCACTGATACTGCTCCAAAGGCAATGGAAGCTGAAGAAAAAATAAACAAATGGGAATACATCAAAACAAAAAGCTTTTGCACAGCAAAAGAAACCATAAACAAAACAACAAGAAAGATCAATGCATGGGAGAACATATTTGCAAATGCTATCACTGATAAAGGTTTAATCTCCAAAATCTACAACTAAGTTATACAACTTAATAAAAGGAAGATGAAGGATCCAATAAAAAAATGGGCAACGGACCTAAATAGAACCTTTTCAAAAGACGACAGAAGGAAAGCCAAGAGACACATGAAAACATGTTCAAAGTCATTAATCATCCGAGAGATGCAAATCAAAACGACAATGTGATACCATCTTACACCTGTCAGAATGGCAATCATCAACAAATCAACAAAGGACAAGTGTTGGCGAGGATGCGGAAAAAAAGGAACCCTTGTACACTGTTGGTGGGAATGCAGACTAGTGCTGCCACTGTGGAGAACAGTATGGAGTTTCCTCAAAAAACTAAAAATGGATCTCCCATTTGACCCTGTAATACCACTCTTAGGAATTCATCCTAAGAAATTACAAACACCAATGAGAAAGGATTTATGCACCCCTATGTTCATAGCAGCACAATTCACAATAGCTAAAATTTGGAAACAGCTTAGGTGCCTGTCAGCAGATGAGTGGATCAGAAAACTGTGGTACATCTACACAATGGAATTCTATGCTGCCATTAAAAAGAAGGAATTCTTACCATTTGCAGCAACCTGGTTGTAACTGGAGAGCCTTATGCTTAGCGAAATAAGCCAGTCAATGAAGGAGAAGCATCACATGATCGTACTCATTGGGGGATAATAAAGAACATTATAAACTGATGAACAAAAGGATAGATAAAGAGACAGTAAAGCTTCAAAGAGACTGTGAAATTACAGCACGAAGATTTAAGTTAGGTGAGGTAGACAAGAGATCAATCAAAGGACTTGTATGCATGCATATAATCATAACCAATGAACATAGACACTGGGGGGTTGGGGTATGCCTGGGAGGGAAAGGGGGCAACGGGAAGATATGTATAAAAAATTAATAAAAAAAAACAAAAAACAAATGTCACTGGAACGACTGGATATCCACATGCAAAAGAATTTGAACCCATACCTCACACCATATACATTAACTCCAATATATCAAACATCTAAATGTAAGAGCTAAAACTATTAGAAGAAAAATAAGTGTATATTTTTATAATATGGGATTAAGCAATGATTTCTTAGCACAAGCAACAAAAATAAACAATAAACTGGACTTCATCAAAATTAAAAAAAAATTACAATGAAAACACAACAATCCAAGATCTATGGGACACAGTAAAAGCAGTGTTGAGAGGGAAATTGACAGCTCTACCAGCCTACTGCAAAAAATAAGAAACAATGGTAATAAGTTACCTAACCCTACAACTCAAAGAGCTAGAAAGAGACCAACAGGAAAAGCCCAGTGTAAGCAGAAGAAAGGAAATAGTAAAGATCAGAGCAGAGATAAATGACATAGAGACCAAAGGAAAATACAAAAGATCAACAAAACCAAGAGATGGTTCTTTGAAAGGATAAATAAGATTGATGGACCTCTAGCCAGGCTCACCAAGAAGTAAAGAGGACCCAAATAAACAAAATCAGAAATGAAAGAGGAGAAATAACAACGCACCCTGCCGAAATACAAAGATTGTTAAAAAATACTATGAACAACTATTCCAACAAATTGGACAACCTGAAAGAAATGGACATTTTCCTAGAAAAATATAACCTTTCAAAAGTCAATCAGGAAGAATCTAAACATCTCAATAGGTCAATAACTATGGAAGAAATTGAAGCAGTGATCAAAAAGTTTACAGCAAACAAAAGCCCAGGACCAGATGGCTACACAGGGGAGTTTTACCATACATTCAAGAAAGAATTCAAACCTATCCTCCTCACAGTATACCAAAAAATTCAAGAAGAAACACTTCCAAATACCTTCTATGAAGCCAGCATCACCCTAATACCAAAACCAGATAAAGGCAACACAATGAAACAGAATTACAGGCCAATATCCCTCATGAATATAGATGCCAAAATCCTCAACAAAATTCTAGCAAATCGGATCCAGCAGTACATCAGAAAGATCATATACCATGACCAAGTAGGATTTATCCCAGGAATGCAAGGATGATACAATATACACAAATCAATAAATGTGATACATCACATAAACAAATTGAGAGATAAAAATCACACAGTCATATCAATTGATGCAGAAAAAGAATTTGACAAAATCCAACACCCTTTCTTGATAAAAACTCTCAGCAAGGTGGGAATAGAAGGTTCTTATCTCAACATTATAAAAGCCATATATGATAAACCCAGAGCAAACATCATACTCAATGGGCAAAAACTAAAACCATTTCCCCTAAGAACTGGAACAAGACAGGGATGCCCACTCTCACCACTCCTGTTTGACATAGTATTGGAAGTATTAGCTATTGCAATTAGAAAAGAAGAAGAAATAAAAGGCATCCACATTGACAAAAAAAGAAGTAAAGCTGTCTTTATTTGCAGATGACATGATACTGTACATAAAAAAACCTGAAAGACTCCCATCAAAAAACTAATGGACTTAATAAATGAATTCAGCAATGTAGTAGGATACAAAATTAATGCCAAGAAATCTATGGCATTTCTGTACACTAATAGTGAAATTATAGAAAGAGAGACTTAAAAAGCAATATCCTTTAACATCACACCAAAAAGTTAAGATACCTAGGAATAAACTTAATCAAGGAGATAAAAGACTTATAAGCAGAAAACTACAAGACACTGAAAAAAGAGATCAAGGAAGACGTAAACAGAAGGAAGAGCATACCATGCTCATGAATTGGGAGAATTAACATCATTAAAATGTCCATACTACCCAAAGCAATCTATAGACTCCATGAATTACCCATGAAAAAAAACAACAACGTATTTCACAGACCTAGAAAAACTCTCCAAAGATTCATCTGGAATAAAAAAAGACCCCGAATAGCCACAGCAATCCTGAGAAAGTAGTAGGTGGGATCTCAATACCATATTTCAAGCTATACTACAAATAACTGTTCTCAAAACAGCCTGGTACTGGCACAAGAACAGACATATAGACCAAAGGAATAGAATAGAGAACCCTGACATCTACCCAAACCACTATGCTCAACTAATATTTGACAAAGGAGGCATGAATATTCAAGGGAGCCAAGATAGCCTCTTCAATAAATGGTGTTGGGAAAATTGGACAGATACATGCAAAAAAATGAAACTGGACCACCAACTTACACCAAATACAAAAATAAACTCAAAATGGATACAGGACTTAAACATTAGAAGGGAAACCATAAAAATACTAGAGGAATCCACAGGTAGCACAATCTCAGATATATGCCAAAATAACTTCTTCACTGATACTGCTCCAAAGGCAATGGAAGCTAAAAGAAAATAAACAAATGGGACTACATCAAAATAAAAAGCTTTTGCACAGCAAAAGAAACCATCAACAAAACAACAAGAAAGATCACTGTATGGGAGAACATATTTGCAAATGTTATCACTGATAAAGGTTTAATCTCCAAAATCTACAGCCAACTTATACAACTTAATAAAAGGAAGATGAACGATGCAATTAAAAAAATGGGCAACAGACATAAATAAAATCTTCTAGAAAGAAGACCGAAGGAAGGTCAAGAGACACATGAAAACATGCTCAAAGTCACTAATTATCCAAGATATGCAAATCAAAACAATAATGCGATACCATCTCACAAATGTTAGAATGGCAATCATCAACAAATCAAACGATAAGTGCTGGTGAGGATTCGAAGAAAAAGGAACCCTCATACTCTGCTGTTGGGAATGCAGACTGGTGCTGCCACTGTAGAGAACAGTATGGTTTCCTCAAAAAACTAAAAATGGAACTCCCATTTGACCCAGCAATTACACTCTTAGGAATATATCCTAAGAAACTAGAAACCCCAATCAGAAAGGATTTATGCACCCCAATGTTCACAGCAGCACAATTTACAATAGCTACAATTTGGAAACAGCCTAGAGGCCCGTCAACAAATGACTGGATCAGAAAACCATGGTACATCTACACAACCGAATACTATGCTGCCTTAAAAAAGAATTCTTACCATTTGTAGCAACCTGGATGGAAATGGAGAATATTATGCTAAGTGAAATAAGCCAGTCAATGAAAGAAAAATACCACATGATCTCACTCATTTATGAATAATAAAGAATAGTATAAACTGATGAACAAAAAGATTGATGCTTTATCTAACAGACTGTCAAATTACAGCGGGAAGGTTAGGGAGAGTTGGGATAGATAAGAGATCAATCGAAGGACTTGTATGCATGCATATAAGCATAACCAATGGACACAAAACACTGGGGTGTTAGCGTATGCATGGGAGTGTGTGTGTGTGGGGGGGCAATGGGAAGATATGTATACTTATAATACCTTAATAAAAAATTAAAAAATAATAAAAAAAATTTTAAGTATATTTTATTGATTTTTTACAGAGGGGAAGCGAGAGAGATAGAGAGTTAGAAACATCAATGATAGAGAAATACCGATGAGCTGCCTCCTTCACATCCCCTATTAGGGATGTGCCTGCGACCGGGGTACATGCCCTTGACCAGAATATAACCTGGGATTTTTCTGTCTGCATGATGACGCTCTATCTATTGAGCCAAATCAGCTTTGGCTAAAATAAAAAAATTTTTAAAAAGAATTTAAATGAAAAAGAAAATCCACACAAAATAAAACAAACAAATAAGAACAACAACAACAAAAGAACCCCACATTGGTAGGAATCAATACACAGCAAATTATGGGAAGCTGAGGATCTAATCAGTAAATTAAAAGAAAGGATTGATAAAAAAATCACTCAATCAGAAAACTAAAAAAAAAATAATAATTAAAAAACAGGATAGCTTAAGGAAGCTATAGGAAAACATGAAACGTAACAATATTTGAATAGCAGGAGTTTCAAAAGAGGCAGAAAGGGAGAACGGAACAAAGATCGTGGTTGAAAAAATAATGAAGAAAACTTCCCTAACTTGGTAAAGGAAAAAGTCACACAAGTTCAAGAGGCACAGAGAACCCCAAGCAAGACCACATCATAATTAAAATGCCAAAAATTTTAATCATCAACAAACAACAAGTGCTAGTGAGGATGCAGAGAAAAAGGAACTCTTTTGCACTGCTGGTGGGGATGTAGACTGGTGCAGCCACTGTGGAGAACAGTATGGAGTTTTCTCAAAAAACTAAAAATGGAACTCGCATTTGACCTTGTGATCTCACTTTCAGGATTACATCCCAAGAAACCAGAAACACCAATCAAAAAGGATATATGCACCATATGTTCAGAGCAGCACACTTTAACATAGCTAAGATCTGGAAACAGCTTAAGTGCTCCTCAGCAGATGAGTATATTAGAAAACTGTGGTACATCTATACAATGGAATACTATGCTGTAGTAAAAAGAGAGTTCTTACTATTTGCAACAGTATGGATGGAACTGGAGAGCATTAGAGCATTATGGAAAGTGAAATAAGCCAGTTAGAGAAAGATAAATATCACATGATCTCAACTCATTTATGGAATATAATCAACAACATAAACTGATTAACAAAAACAGATCCAGAGACAGAGAAGCATGGATCAGATCATCAAACCTCAGAGGGAAAGTAGGGGATGGTGCGGGTAAGAGGGAGAGATCAACCAAAGGACTTGTGTGCATGCTTATGCATCCATATGTAAGCATAACCAATAGACACAGACACAAAGTGGGTGAGGGTATGGGGGGGGGGGGGCAAAGGAGGATAAGGACACATATGTAATACCTTAATTAATAAAAATTACTTTTTTTAATTAAAAAATTAAGGAAAAAGAGAGAATGTTAAAATCAGCAAGAGAAAAGGAAACTGTTACCTTCAAATAAAGAGCTTCCCAGACCAAAAAAAGCTAAAGGAGTATATCAACACCAAGCCAGCATTACAAGAAATGCTAAATGAGAAGAAGAAACAGATTGCTGTAATGAGAAGAAGCAACAGAGAGAGAAACCTAGGCATATAGAATGAAAATGGCAATAAATAAGTATTTATCAATAATAACCTTAAATGTAAATGAATCAAATGCTCTCATTAAAAGACATAGGGTAGATGAATGAATACAAAAACAAAACCGAATTATATGCTGTCTACAAGAGACCCACCTCAGAATAAAAGACACACACAGGATGAGCACAAAAAGATGCAAAATTTTTTTTCCATGCAAATAGAAAAGAAAAAAAGGTGGTAGCAATACTCACATCCAACAATATAGACCTCAAATGAAAACTGTCACAAGACACAAAAAGGTCACTACATAACACTAAAGGTCTTGATTCAACAAGAATATATAACCTTGGTAAATACAGTATAAGAACCCAATATAGAAGCATCTAAATATATGCATATATATATAGAAAAAAAAACATCTAGAGGGCTTTCACAGAGAGATCAACAACAATACAGCCATAGGAGGGGACAATAACACCCCATTGACTTCACTGGAAAGATCTTCCAGACAAAACTTAACAAGGAAACAGAGACTCTAAAGGATGGATTTAATTGACATTTATAGAACATATCACCCCAAAGCAGCAGAATATACATTCTTCTCAAATGCACATGGATCATTCACTTTAGATAGACCACATATTAGGACACAAAACAAGTTTCTACAAGAAGACCAAAATAATATCAAGAATTTTTTTCAGATCACAGTGGAATGAAATGAGAAATCAACTACTGTAAAGAAACCTAAAAACATTCAAACATATGGACGCTTAATAGCATATGGTTAAACAATGAATGGATTATCAATGACATCAAGAAAATAAAAAAATTCCTGAAAATAAATGAAAATGAACAGACAATACCCCCAAATCTCTGGAACACAGCAAACGCAGTCCTCAGAGAGAAGTTTAAAGCATTTAAAGTTTACAGGCATACCTCAAAAACAAGAAAAAAAATAACAAACTATTTAACCCTACAACTTAAAGAAATAGAAAGAGAACAACAAGAAAAGCCCAGAGTAAGTAGAAAGAAGGAAATAATAAAGATTAACATGTTAAGTGCCATGTCAGTTACGGGTGACTGACACTATCTGTTCTGTCTGGACTGGTTAGTCACTGGTGCCGCCAGCATATCGGTGAAATCATGGACTAAACAGAAAGAAAGACAAAACAGGCTTGGTGCTTAATGTGTTAAAGCAAAAACAAATGATACAAAGACTAAAAAAGACAATTTAAAAAAATCTATGAAACCAAGAGCTGGTTCTTTGAAAGGCTAAACAATATTGATGAACTGTTAACAAGACTCAGCAAGAAAAAAGAGTGAGGAACCAAATAAATAAAATCAGAAATAAAAGTTGAGAAGAAACAACTGACACCACAGAAATACAAAGGATTGTAACAAAATACCACGAACAAACTGTATGCCAACAAGCTGAACAATGTGGTTTAAATGGACAAATTCCTAGAAAAATACAATTTCCCAAACTGAATAAAAAAGAATCAGGAACCCTGAAGAGGCCAATAACAGTAGAGGCCAATAGAAGCAGTCACAAAAAAACTCCCAGCAAACAAAAGCCCCAGACCAGATGGCTTCTTAGGGGAGTTTTACCAAATACTCAAAGAACACACACCTACATTCCTCAAAGTATTCAGAAAACCCAAGAGAAAGGACACTTCCAAACTCTTTTTATAAGACCAGCATTATGCTAATTCCAAAACAAGATAAAGACACTACAAAGAAAGAGAAGCACAATGATAACCATAAATGCTAAAAGCCTCAACAAATTATTAGCATATTGCATCCAGCAACATATTAAAAAGATCACACCCATGACCAAGTAGGATTTATTCCAGGGATGCAAGGCTGGTACAATATCTGCAAATCAATAAATGTGATATATCACATAATCAAATTAAAAGACAAAAATTACACAATCATATCAATAGACACAGAAAAAGGATTCGACAAAATCCAGCACCCATATTTTATTAAAACTCTCAGCAAAGTTGCCGAAACCGGTTTGGCTCAGTGGATGGAGCGTCGGCCTGCGGACTGGGGGTTCCCAGGTTCGATTCTGGTCAAGGGCATGTACCTTGGTTGTGGGCACATCCCCAGTAGGGGACGTGCAGGAGGCAGCTGGTCAATGTCTCTCTCTCATCGATGTTTCTCACTCTCTATCCCTCTCCTTTCCTCTCTGTAAAAAATCAATAAAATATATTTAAAAAAAAAACCAACTCTCAGCAAAGTGGAAATAGAGGGAGCATATCTCAACATAATAAAGGCCATATATGACAAACCTACAGCCACCATCATACTCAATGGGCATAAACTAAAACCATTTCCCCTAAGAATAGGAACAAGACAGGGATGCCAGTTTTCACCACTCTTATTCAACACTAGAGGTCCAATGCACGAAATTCATGCAAGAGCAGCCGGGCTGGCTCAGCCCTCACAGCCCTGGCTGCCTTGGCCCTTGCAGCCCCAGCTTTGTCCAGAAGGTCATCTGGATGGTCGTTCTGCTTTTTGGTCAATTTGCATATTATACTTTTATTATTATAGATAGCACTGTAAGTCCTTGCCACAGCAATCAGACAAGAAGAAATAAAAGGCTGCCGAGACCAGTTTGGCTCAGTGGATAGAGAGTCGGCCTGCAGACTGAAGGGTCCCGGGTTCGATTCTGGTCAGGGGTATGTACCTTGCTTGCGGGCACATCTCCAGTGGGGGGCGTGGGGGAGGTGGTTGATCGATTCTCTCTCATCAATGTTTCTGACTTTCTATCCCTCTCCCTTCCTCTCCCTGTGAAAAATCAATAAAATATTTAAAAAAAAGAAGAAATAAAAGGCATCTATATTAGAAGGGAGGAAGTAAAACTCTCATTATGCATAGACTGAAGGACTGGTGCACAAAATTCGTGTACTTGCAGGGGATGTCCCTCAGCACAGCCTAAACCCTCTCTAATCTGGGATCACTTGGGGGTCCGGCAGTCGGACATCCTTCTCATAATCTGGGACTACTGGCTGTCAACCACTCACCTGCCTGCCTACTTGCCTGCCCCTAACCCCTTAGGCCTGCCACCCTGATCATCCCCTAACCATTCCCCTGCCAGCCTGATCAACGCCTAACTGCTCCCTTGCTGGCACAATCACCCCCAACTGCCTTCCCCTGCTGGCACGATCACCCCCATCTGCCTTCCCCTGCTGGCCTGGTCCTCCCTCAACTGCCCTCCCCTGCAGGCCTGTTCCCCCAACTGCCCTCCCCTGCAGGCCTGGTTGCCCTAACTGCGCTCTCCTGCAGGCCTGGTACTTCCCCAACTGCCCTCCCCTGTAGGCCTGGTCCCCCCCAACTGTCCTCCCCTGCCAGCCTGGTCACCCCTAACTTCCCTCCCCTGCAGGCCTGGTTGCCCCCAATTGTCCTTCCCTGCTGGCCTGATCGCCCTCAACTCCCTCCCCTGCCAGCCATCTTGTGGTGGCCATCTTTGACCACATGGGGATGGCCATCTTATGTGAGAGTGTGAGGGTCAATTTGCATATTACCTCTTTATTATATAGGATTATTACACAGATGACATGATATTGTACATAGTAAACCCTAAAGACTCCAACAAAAAACTACTAGATTTAATAAATAAATTTGGCAATATAGTAGGATACAAAATTGATGCCCCAAAATAGGTAAGGCCAGTAATGAATTCTCAGAAAAATAAACTAAACAAAAAACCCATTTACCATTGCAAGAAAAAAATTAAGATACTTTAACCAAGGAGGTAAAAGACTTGTATTCAGAAAACTATAGGACGCCGATAAAAAAGATAGAAGATACAAACAAGTGGAAAAATAGAGTGTGCTCATGGATTGGTAGAATCAACATCATTAAAATGTCCATACTACACTAGGCAATCTACAGATTTAATGCAATCCCTATTAAAATACCAATAGCACCCAGCTGGCATGGCTCAGTGGTTCAGCATCGACCTATGAACCAGGACGTTATGGTTCGATTCCCAGTCAGAGCACATGCCCAGGTTGCAGGCTTGATCCCCAGTGTGGTGTGTGCAGGAGGCAGCCAATCAATGATTTTCTCTCATCATTGATATTGGCATAAAAACAGACACAGAGATCAATGGAGCATAGCAGTGACCCCAGAAATCAATCCAGGCCACTATGCTCAACTAATATTTGATAAAGGAGGTAAGAACATACAATAGAAGCGAGGCAGTCTCTTCAATAAATGGTGTTGGGAAAAATGAAACTAGACCACTATACACAAGAATAAACTCAAAATGGATAAAAGACCTACATGCAAGTTGGGAAACCATAAAAATTCTATAAGAAACCTTAGGCAGCAAAATCTCTGACAGCTGTCATAGCAATATGTTCATGGATACATCTCCTAGGACAAAGGAAACTAAGTAGAAAATAAACAAATGCAACTACATCAAAGTAAAAAGCTTCTTTACAGCAAGAGAAACCATTAGCAAAATGAAAAGAGAGCCCACTGTATAGGAGAACATATTTGGCAATGATACATCTGATAAAATGTTAATATCTAAAATATGTAAGTAACTCATACAACTTAAACAATTCAATTAAAAAATAGTCAAAGGACCTAAATTGACATTTCACCAAAAAGACATACAGATGGCCAAGAGACAGATGAAAAAATGTTCAAAGTCACTGATCATCTGAGACGCAAATCAAATCGACAATGAGCCAAAACCAGTTTGGCTCAGTGGATAGAGCTTGGCCTGAGGACTGAAAGGTCCCAGGTTTGATTCCGGTCAAGGGTATGTATCCTGGTTGTGGGCACATCCCCAGTAGGGGGTGTGCAGGAGGCAGCTGATCGATGTCTCTCTCTCATTGATGTTTCTAACTCTCTATCCCTCTCCCTTCCTTTCTGTAAAAAAAATCAATAATATATATATATATATGCCATCAATTACAAAACCCAGAAAAGGAACTCAATGTAAGCCATAAGCAGAGAACCACAGTATCATATGTGCTCAGAATGACGGGAAATCACAAACTGCCCTATAATTAAGTAGTCATCTCTTCATATCAGATGACACATATAAAATTCTGCTGGGAGATCTGTAACTCAGACAGCAATATGGAAGATGATGTTCATAGTGTAAGGAAGCTTGGAGGTTTAAATAGAGTAAGCCCATTTCCCAAAAGAATATACATACCTTAATTTTCCGAAAAGAAATCCTTGAACTTCATCAATAGGATCATTTTCACCAATTACTGTGGTGTTTACTTCAGTTCCTGTAAAGGCACAGCAAAGTAACTCAGGTTAGACATAAAAACACTATAACCTAATACATCTAATATAAAAAAAAATTATAAACACCTGATATTATGATATCATTTAAAATGTTGATACCTAATTTTGCAATGGTAAAAACAAAGAAAATTAATGTTTTTTTAAAATATATTTTATTGATTTTTTTACAGAGAGAGGAAGGGAGAGAGAGAGAGTTAGAAACATTGATGAGAGAGAAACATTGATCAGCTACCTCCTGCACACCTCCTACTGGGGATTGGCCCACAACCAAGGTACATGCCCTTGACCAGAATCGAACCTGGGACCTTTCAGTCCACAGGCCGATGTTCTATCCACTGAGTCAAACCTGTTTTGGCAATGTGTTTTTTTAATATGTCCTATGCTGCTGGATAAAGTTAAGAATATATTTTTTTCCTTAAACTTTGGAAAATTATGTTAAAATTTTCTAAATTAATATCTTTAAAATTACAAACAATGGATTTTTTAATATCAAAATTCTAAAGAACATGCAACCAGGTAACTTAACCCTAAATATATTATTGAGAACAGAATGATGAGTTACTAGGCTATCTTCCACGTACCAAGCCAATCCTTTTTATCTTTAAAATAAGCTCAAAATAGAGAACCACAATCAACTTAATAACTAAACATTTAAAAAAAAAGCTTAAAAGGTTAAAACAAAAGAAATAAAGAAGACTGTACATAAAACTTGTGGTTGAGTCCAGCCAGTGTGGCTGAGCGTTGACCTATAAACCAGGAGGTCACAGTTTGAATCGAGTCAGGACAAATGCCCAAGTTGTGAATTCAATCCCCAGTAGGGGGCATAAAGGAGGCAGCCAAGCAATGATTTTCTCTCATCATTGATGTCTGCATTGATCCCTCTCCTTTCCTCTCTGCAATAAAAAATATATATTTGAAAAAATAAAAATAAAACTTGTGGTTGAAATAATAAATTAAAAACCCTAGAGTATAACAAGAAGTATCCATAGTAAACTGTTCCAAGTGACAAAAATAATAAAAACCATTAAAACATTTGTTTAATTATAGGGTAGTTTAAGATTTCATATTGGGCCACAAATTAATGGATATTTGTGAACTGCGTATCATCAATAACAATAGCTACTACTTATTGAACATTTTTGTACAAAAAACTGTGTTAATTTCTTACTTATACATCTTATTTTCTCCACACAAGTACTGTAAGAAGTATATATCATTATCTGTACATAGGAAAAAATGAGGACATAAGAATTTTCTTAATGTCACCCAACTCACATGGGACAGAAGACTCAGGTTCATCAGATTCCTAAATTTATTCTTAATCATTACGGAAAAAGGTTCTCATTTAAATCATTATTTTTAAAAAAGAAAACACATTGGTCTAATTTACAAATTCACCTTTCACCTGAGTATCATCCTTGGCCTTGTACTCGGTGCTCTTAATGGCCAGTTCCACGCCATAGCCAGAGAGATACACAGGCTCACTCCTGGGATGCTGCAAATAGAGTAAGAATTCCACCATTACCAATGAGCTAGCTCTTCACATGTCACAATGTACAGAATGTGACTGTGTCAATGCGGTGCAGCTAAAACCTAAGATTACATGCTCAGAATACACTTAAACTGCAGTGGAAACCCTAGCCTCTTTTAGATTCATATCCTGCCACACGTATGAAAATGGGGACACCAAGGAGAAAGCAAAACCAGAGATGGGAACAGTTGGAAAGGCAAAGGAAGGGCACGAAGCTATGTGAAGAAATGGAGAAAGGAGGAGTTTCATAATCTCTGTGGCAGGCTGCAAACAGTGAGAGTGGTCTCCGCCCAGAAGTGCTGCGTTGGGGCCGTGTGTGCATAAAGGCATGTTTACATTCTTGATGGAATTCAAATGTCTTCAGTCAGGTTTTGGACTGACCCAATGTCACAGGTTTACCATCACCCTGAATAAGAATGGCCTTGAGACATTTTAATCTTTAAGACCAGCAACAGGGTATGGGGGCAGAGGGAAGGAGTGCAGTTGTCAAAAATTAAATATTAATTTAAATGTTTCTGCTCATACAAATTTTCATTCAAACTTTTTATTTATTTGCATGGACCTGGCATCCAATATTTATTGAGATTTTTACAACATAGAAACTTTATCTGTACACATAAGTAATTTAAAGCTAAATGCTATCCAAGGTTTCAAAACCTTCATTTTTCAATTGATTCTGCTTGGTTTTACCTCTAGAAATCCTTCCTTTTCCATCTTATGAAAAGATTTTTTTAAGGAAATTAATTTAAGAATTAGTTCCATAATATGCAAGCATATTAAATCTGGGCCAAATTAAAAATAATATATGTGGTTCACTTTGAAATAGAACATAAACTTTATTACACTATTTTTAAGCATAATTGTTTTACACTTTAGAAAGGTAAGCAAAGTATCTTCTCTGTGCAAAAAACATTTGATCAAAGTAATTTTCAAAAAAAAAATTTTATAAATGGGAAAATTATTAGCTTATGTGGTAAAAATCATGCTGGGCAAATTAGTATTTAAAAGAGTTGTAAAATAAGTCAATACTTACAGATACATAATGTCTGAATATGTAATTGATTTTGCCTGCATTGCTTTTTGATAAGAGTTGGCGATGGAAATTATAAAACGCCTCATAACCAATCTCCGAGTAGAAAATCACCACTGGACTCTCAGGACTGGATGAGGGGTATCTATGATCACCTTTGAACAATAAGGGCTTGGGTCTGAAAACAAATAGCAAAACCTTAAAATTAAAAACTTTAAATAGTTTTTATAAAGAAAATATAGCTGCAACAATAATTTAAGTAAAGATTGTGAGCATCTTAATATAAAAATATAATTGTTACAATTCCTAGAGAAGGGGGGAAGCCAGAAGAAAGACATATATCCAGATCTCACAGCACTGAAACTTTAATAAATGATTCTGCCACAAATAAAATATAATTACGCTTTTACCTGAAAACATATAAGTACAAGTAAAGCAAAAAGGCAGAGAAATGCTTCAAGCTATAACTTGCCAATCAGAGCATCTTCCTTAGCTATCATCTTTACTATGATCTTCCTAATTTATGTTTTCCTCAAATTTTAAAACTTTTCCCTCCAAAAACACTTCCTTAAAAATAACATCAAGATACCAATAGATATTAATGCATAGACTTTTATGACCATAATGAGGTACACTTATGTGTACTAAAGAAAGATGACTCCAGTAAAAGCAAACCTATCTCCTGTATAAATGCATAACCACAGAAAAAGTCTAAAAGGATACAAGCCAAACCATTAAAAATAGTTACCACCTCTCAAAAGAATATATATTACTACTCTTTTCCTTATAAAGTATGCATTATTGCTATAACAAATGAAACAAAAATTAATCTGTTTTGTTTCCCCCAAGAAGCACTACTTGACCACACAGCCACCTCGGCCCACTGGGTTTTGGTTGTCAGCTCATGGCATCTGGTGGGTGCTGGGCAGATAACCTCAGGAAAGAACTACGCCACCCCCCGCACCCCCACAACACCCTTCGCACTTCTGACCTAACAGAGCAACACCACAAGGAGTGGGCACTGCTCTCCAGTTCATCAGGCCAGTGGAGGGCGCACCTACTGCCCTAGCCAATAGCAAGAGGGATTATGTCCACCACAAGAAATCAGCCTCTAAGCAAAAGCTAGCCCATTCATTATCAATTTAATATTTAAATTAAATAGTTTCCTTTGTCTGAAATGAATCCTATCCTAAGAGGTCATTATCATGACTATAGTCACACCAGGCTCTGACTCTAATGCACAAAGCATTCCTCACTGAGCTGATGAAAAAGCACAAGTAATTTCTCAGAGTCACTACTAAATATTAACAGTAGTATTAAGTACTCTTATCTCCATTTTAAAATGAGATGAAAAAGAAAGGTTAGTAATCTGCCTATATAAACAAAACTTTTTAAGCCACAGAGATGGAAGTCAAATCCAATCAATCTGGTTCCAAAATCCATACTCAAGACTATAAAACTCATTAAAAAACTAGAAGTAGTCTTGATGAAGAAGAAAAAGGGAGCACAATGAATGCATGACATTTATAGGGAGAAACACACACTCTACCTTTCAGGTGCTGTCAGTAGAAGAGACTCAAGGGCATCAAAATCACAGGTCTTCCTCCCATGCACTGAAAAAAAGGAACTACATCCTGCTGGTGGAGGCTCATCTGCTGCTATCTGTCATTTTAAGACAAGTCTTTTTAAAAATAACTTCTAACCAAAGGCAAGATAAAGACATGCATATTCTAAATAGGTAATGAAATGATAACAAAACATCATAAAAGCAAAAATTATCATCTATTGAACACCCGTTATGTGACAGGAAGAGCTTTACATGTAGCTGCCTTCCTTTGTCCTTTTTTTCACTCAAATTTGAGTCTTTTATTTGGATGTAACTGTAATTTAAAAAGAGAAACAGACAGGACCTTTTAGGTTAGCATAATCTATGTAGGTATGTTTCAGATTACTGAAAGAAACTTAACATTTATCAAGCCCTCTTGTGACAAATACTTGTTTAAATTAATTAAAAACCTATAAAGTTATGTAATTAATTTATAAATGAGAAAACTAAAGCTCAGTTGACCCTAACCAGTTGTTATTTGGTGGAATTGAAATTAAAATCAAAGACTTACCCTACAATATATACTGTTTCTCCTCAGTACAGAATAGTACATGATGGTTCAAAATTATCTAAATCTCTAAAAAGCAGTTTATAATGGAAAGCACTTTTAATAATAGTCTTTATGACCCTAACAAATTGTGTCTATAAGGAGCTTACTAAAATGACAACTTCCTTGAATCATTCATTTGTTAAAAAACACACACACTTTACTTCAAATGGTACTAAGTACTAAGTGAAACACAATTCAGTCTTAACATGTTCTAAAATTAACATTAAGCAAAAATGATGATAAATGCCTCTAATTTATTTAGGTGTTTAAGCTCTCACACTCAATTTTACAAGCTGATAAACAATAACAAATTATTTCTCCCACAGAACTATAACTACACATCCCCAAACAGTATAAATATATGGCTGAACTAACATCAATGCACAACACCATTTTATCTATTTCATAATAAAACAAATTAGCAAGTATACAAACATTAAGTTACACAGCTCAAAAGGCAAATAACATATTAGATGTCTGCTCAATTCATAAGCAGAAACCCATTCTTTTTTTTTTTTTCAAGAGAGGGAGGTAAGGGAAAAATCACACTTCAAACAAAAATAAGTTGGTAAACAACTTCAGAGTGTATGGAAGAAATTCAAGAATTTCAGAATTTTTGTGATTTAGAATCCTTTTAGCTACAACATAGCACGTCAACCTTTAAAAAAATATTTACTAAACAGCATATTCTACATGTTCCACACAAGACAATAAATGAGATTTATGGAAAGACATTAAATAATAACTAAGACTTAGATTAAAAAGTTAAGCAAACCTGATGTATACTTGTATGAATGTGGGAGATGTAAGCATAAAGTCAGCAGGCATATAACCATATCAGCCCTACTTCATAAGTTTGAAATGACTGAAGGGATAAACCACATAAGGTCCAGAGTATTCCCAGTTCCTGGGATTTTAGTTCTGTATGAAACTAAAGTATACAAGTATTACGCTGGGCATTTTGACACCTAATCTTTCTAAATCTCTTATTCATATACTAGTGGCCCAGTTCACAAAATTCATGCATGGGGGGGGGGCGGTCCCCTCAGCCCAGCCTACACCCTTTCCAATCTGGGACCCCTTGAAGGATGTCCTACTGCCAGTTTACAGGGATCAGGCCTAAATCAGTAGTTGGATATCCCTCTCACAATCCAGAACTGCTGACGCCTAACAACTCACCTACTTGCCTGCCTGCCTGCTCACCCCCAAATGCCCCCCCCCCGGGGGGGGGGGGGGCTCACTTTCCCTCCCCAGTGGCCTGCTTGCCCCCAACTGCCCCCCCCCTGCGCTGTCCCAATCACCCTCAACTGACCCCCTCTGACAGCCTGCTCACCCCAACTGACCCCCTGATGGTCTGCTCAACCCCAAATGCCACCGTCCCCTGCCGCCTGATCACCCCCAATTGCCATCCCATCCTGGCCTGATCAACTACAGCTGCCCTCCCCTCTTGGCCTCTAATCTCCTTTACTTCAGCCCCACCACATGGCTTTGTCTAGAAAAACATCTGAAAGGCTTCCTGGAAGGTCTCCCGTCTAATTAGCATGTTACCCTTTTATTAGTATAGATAAAGGCTTGGTGTATGGGTAGGAGCTGGCTGGTTTGCCTTGAAGGGTGTCCTGAATCAGGGTGAAGGGTCCCTTGGAGTGTGGAGCAGCCTGGGCAAGGGGCCTGTGGTTGTTTGCAGGCTGGCCACGCCCCCATGGGATGAGGGTCCCCACTGGGGGGGCATGGCCAGCCTGGATGAGGGGCTGATAGCTGTTTGCAGGCTGATCAGGCCCCTCAGTGATGACTCTTACTCCATGGGGATATGGTCAGCCTGAGAAAGGGGATGAGGGCCGTTTTTGGGCTGGCCATGCCCCCAGGCGACACAGGATCCCAGGCCCTCCTTTTTTCCCCTAATCCCTCCTTGAGTGGAGGCCAGGGCAGGCAGGAAACAGCTTCCTCCGTTGCCAGGGGCAATCCAAACCTGCTCACTCCAGCCCCATGGCTGCTGCCATATTTGTTGGATTAATTTGCAAACTTGCTCCTGATTGGCTGGTAGGTGCAGTGAAGGGACAGTCAATTTGTATGTTTACTCTCTCTCTCTTTTTTAATGTATTTTATTGATTTTTTATAGAGAGGAAGGAAGAGGGATAGAGAGTTAGAAACATCAATGAGAGAGAAACATTGATCAGCTGCTTCCTGCACACAGGGGATGTGCCCACAACCAATGTACATGCCCTTGACCGGAATTGAAGCTGGGACCCTTCAGTCCACAGGCCAACACTCTATCCACTGAGCCAAACAAGTTTTGGCATGTTTCTCTTTTATTAGTGTAGATATAAAAAGCCAGGGGCCCTCATGACTGACACAACTGGACAGACAACTAAACAGGCTGCGTGGGGTGACCAGGCCAGCAAGGGGTTAGTGAGGGACGACCAAACTACTGAACAGCAGGTTGCATGGGGCGACCAGGCTGGCAGGGGGGTTAGTGAGTGGCAACCAAACAAATGAACAGCAGGCTGCATGGCGTGACCAGGATGGCAGGGGGGACAATGAAGGGTAACCAGGCTGGCAGTGGGAAGTAGTTAGGGGCAACCTGGCCAGCAGCAGGGGACAGTTAGGGGCTACCAGGCTGGTAGGAAGATGGGTTGGAAGGGCACTTAGGGGTGACCAAGCCAGTGGGGAGTGGGCAGTTGGGGGTGATCAGGCAGGCAGGCAGGTGTGCGGTTAGGAGCCAGTGGTCCAGGATTGTGAAAGGGATGTCCGACTGCCGGTTTAGATCTGATCCTGGGATCAGACCTAAACTGGCAGTCAGACATCCCCCGAGGGGTTCTGGATTGGAGAGGGTGCAAGTTTGGCTGAAGGGATCCTCCCGATGCACAAATTTTGTGCACCAGGACTCTAGCCTATATATATGAGTCTAAGTGACCGAATTATTGAATGACCAGTTGAAGGTGGCTATGATGTGCACTGACCACCAAGGGCAGATGCTCAATGTAGGAGCTGACCCTGGTGGTCAGTGTGCTCACACAGCCAACCTCCCACAGTCCCTCCCCCAAGCCAACAGCTCCATCTACTCTGATGGGGCAACAAGCCCACCTCCTGTGGCCCCTTCTTCCAGCCAGCTGGCCTTGATGGCCCTAATGAGAACTTCCCTCATGCACTTCCCCAGCCAGTCAACCTGCCATGGCCCCTCCCCCTGCCAGCCAACCTCTCGTGGCCCAAATTGGCCCTGATCTCCAACCAGGCCAAGGAACCCCACCCATGCACAGATTTGTGCACCGGGCCTCTAGTATATAAATAAGATTCTGGCAGGGAATAGATTTAAAGACATAACTCAATACTGCATAATTTCAGGAAAAGTAAATTGGTACAAATGATAAGCACATTTCAAATGCTGAAGAGTAAGAATCTTCTGCTTTCCTAGGTGTCAAAATAGGTTGATTAGAACCCAAATGTAAAGGTTATAAATTGCTCTATAGCTTTCAATTCAACACTTCTATGTCCAGGTTAACCACTCACAGGGGTGTTTTTTGGTGGAGTAGTAATGAACTTCTATACTTTACTCGTCTGCATAGAGGTTGTGCTGTGCTTGGCAATAACCTCCACTGCCCTTCAGAAATGCCATCAATGTGTGACCAAGAACACCACAGAACTGAGGAATATGTCTGCTAATTGAAGATTACAGCCTAATCTATAGCCTGTCCCAACTCAGCGGTGGAGGCAGCAGGAGGGCAGGGGGGCGTACCACGTTCTATCATGCAGTGAAATGCTCAGGGAGAGCATGCAGTCAAGCTGGTCCACAGTCCATGGGGCCAATACACGTGCCAAGGCCATAACTACTTTCTTTGTATGATTTCCTCTAGTTTCTCCCAATATCGCCCCATGAGAAAGGTGTTATTATTACCCCCAAAACAGAACTTTAAAAATCTATCTCAGAAGATATAAAAAGGTATCTAGGGAATGCAGTATGTACTTTATAGAAAACTAAGCTTACAAATGTTTATTTTAAGTACCAAAGTATAAGGATGCAGTCCTAATTAAGCATAATATGCAAATTAACAGAGGAATAATCCAGATCTAGAAAAAACGGGGCTTAAAAAATTATGTAAGTGGAAAGATAAAAGTAATGAGCACAGTAAGATAATCAAAAGAAAGGTTGAATGCTAGGTAATTATGCTTGGGGTGAAATGCATTAACGCCAGTGCAAAATAAGACCAGTCAATCTTCAACTTTACTGAGAGGAAGATTGAGAAGAGTATGATAATATGAAAAAAAGGGAAGGATAAAATGACAAGCACTGGTGTATGCACTGATCTCACTAATGTAACATACTAATATTAAGACACCTTCTTGTATAGATAAAATTAAGAAAAGGAAATGTAAAGCTTGCTATAAAAAACTAATATTAAAACTTTTTCATTATTCTTTTTTTTCCCTGCAAATTACTCTAAAACTTACAAACATAAGAACAAATAATTCAATAAGCCCCCATGTATCTATAACCCATCTCTCTATATAAAAGGCTAATATGCTAAGTGTCTGACTGTCCAATTGGTCGCTATGACGTGCAATGACCACCAGAGGGCAGAAACTCAATGCAGGAGCTGCCATGATGCGCACTGGCCATTTACAGAGAAACAGCACTGCGGACCTGGTGCCCACAAAGCAACACTCAGTTTCCCCCAAGTGGGACATAGGCCCCACCACCACCAAATCACAGCCGATGCTGCAGAGACCCCATGGCACAAAATGCAGTCCACAGCACAGCCCAGCAATGGTGGCTGTGGGCAACAGGTAATGATGTCACGTAGCTACGCCTGGCTTCCTCTCCCTAGTGACTAGCCTCCTTGGAGTTTCTCCAGCCCAGGAACACAACTTGCTTTATAATCAGGTGCAAACATTTCACACTTTAACCAAATGTCTGTGAAGTGTTTTTTCATGCCTCATCTCATTTGATCCTAATAGATTTCCTGGAGTACAGTGATCGGCAAACTCATTAGTCAACAGAGCCAAATATCAACAGTACAACGATTGAAATTTCTTTTGAAAGCCAAATTTTTTAAACTTAAACTTCTTCTAACAACACTTCTTCAAAATAGACTCACCCAGGCTGTGGTATTTTGTGGAAGAGCCACACTCAAGGGGCCAAAGAGCCACATTTGGTTTGCGAGCTGCAGTTTGCCAACCACTGCCGGAGTAGTTCAGAAAGCAGGTCCAATTAAGCAAGTTTATTATATATCTATAAAAGGCTAAGTTGACTTGCACATGTGCAATACATATAAAACTCATGCTGGCACCCATCACATGCATTTTTTTGCATCTGTCAATGTTGATCATGAATTTGGTTGACACTTCTATTATAGAGAAAGGGCAAATAGCAATATTAAAATATTTATTCTAATTAATTGCCTTTCAATGTGCATGAATTTGTGCAAAGGGCCATTAGTATTCAAAATTATCAACTCATGGCAAATCTATTTCATTCCCCTTTCTATGACACATTACTGAGTCATTACAACATAAATTCTAAATAACATTTCATTTCATTTGTAATGTTTTAGTATGTCACAATGAGAGTTTTTTACAATAACATAATATCACTATCATTAAAAAGTAATAAAATTCTGGCCCTAGCTGGTTTGGCTCAGTGGATAAAGCATCAGTTTTGAAAGGTCCCGGGTTCAATTTCAGTCACAGGTACAGGCCCAGTTAATACCCAGTAGGGAATATACAGGAAGCAGCTGATCAATGATTCTCTCTCATCATTGCTGTTTCTATTTCTCTCCCTCCCTTTACCTTCTTCTCTGAAATCAATAAAAAAATATATTTTTTAAAATTCTGCACAAAGGGCAATTGCCAGTATAATTTTTCAATTTCCCCAAGTTCCCCACAAAAACAAAGCAACTAGACAGCAAAAAGCCAATGGACCCATTTATGAAAAAACTAGGTGGAAAGAAATCCCCATGATATAAAACCCCAACAAGATCCAACTTATTAGGAAGTCCTGGAAAAGGACACAGAGGTAAACAAGAGATTTAGATGATCCTGAGAACAAGGAAACCCAAACAGCCAAGAGAGTTCACTGGAAAGTGGTGGGTCAACAGGTGTTGTTCAATCAAGTATCAGGAGAGCCCAAGAGGTTCATGGTAAAGTTTAAAGGGGTTAGGAGAGTTAGGCCACTCTGATTTCTTAAACTCACAAGTAGGACTCCCTTCTAGTGCCCCACTCTAAGAAAAAACTGCTGAGAGTTAAAGAAAATTGAAGTTGGACAGAAAGATAGAGGCAATGAAAGAGAAAGTCCAAGTGAAAACACAGGTGAGGATCCAAGTCAGAAAATTTCAGAAAGCAAGCCACTATTTTTTAAACCACCTATATTTTTTAACATTTACATAAATCAGCAGAAAGGGGAGCCATGTCAATTTCTAAAAGTAAAACTAATTTCACTTCAAAATGAGCAGAAAAGCCTCAATGTCAAGTCCCATACAAAGCTACTGTAAGAAAAGGGGTGGAGGAATAACAGAAATACAACCTTCTCTTTTTTTTTTTACAGAAACATTTTTTAGTTTTTAATGAACTTGAAAACCAATAAGCTCCCATTTCAAAATAAAAGTAAAATTCCAGAATACATAAATGTTTACAGTGTTCGCATTTACCTAAGCAACATATATACATTTTCAGTTTTAAGATGTTAACTAAATTTCTGTGAAAAATATGCTTTTAATTTGTTGATTTCAGAGAGAGGGGAGGGGAGGGAGGGAAAAAGAGATAGAAAATGAGAAGACAAAAAGAAAGCCACCAGTTTGGCTCAGTGGATAGAGAATTGGCCTGGATAGAGTGTTGGCCTATGGACTGAAGGGATCCAGGTTCGATTCTGGTCAAGGGCACATGCCTGGGTTGCAGGCTTGATCCCCAGTAGGGGGTGAGCAGGAGGCAGCCAATCAATGATTTGCTCTCATCATTGATGTTTCTCTCTATCCCTCTCCCTTCCTCTTTGAAATCAATGAAAATATAATTTTTTTTAAAAAGAGAGAAAGAGAAATATCGATTTGTTGTTCCACTTATTTATGCATACACTGGTTGATTTGTGTGCGTGCCCTGACCTAGGATGGAACTGAAACCTTGACATATAGGGACAACGCTCTAACCAACTGAGCTACCAGGCCAAGCCTGCTTTTTTTATTATTAATATCAATAACATTAAAGAGTTAATGCAGAATCCTAAGGATAATCTAGTGGTCACTAAGTTTTGAGTCTTTGCTCTGAATGTTGTTTTGTCTAGCACAGATAAGCAGTCAGTCTTTCATATGCTCAAACACAGAATCTTTGGTTACTACCAAATAAATCACCTGGTATACAAGAAGCCACCACTTTTTAAAAAAAAATACTTTTATTGATTTTTAGTGAGAGAGGTAGGAAGAGGGAGAGACAGAAACATCAATGATGAGAGAGAATCACATCACTGCACACTCCCAAACACAGACCGAGCCTGCAACTGGGCATATGTCCCTGACCACAGACCCTTCAGTCCGCAGGCCAACGCTCTATCCACTGAGCCAAACCAGCTAGGGCAAGAAGCTACCACTTTAAGAATGTTTTAGGTGAACAACTTGCAAATCCCGCAGGATAAATAAACTCTAAGAATGCACAATTGTGAGCATTCACAACCATTACACTTATGGCTGAAGTTTGTTCATCTTCTGAAATGAGATCTCAAAGTAAAATATTTTAACAAAAAAAATGGAATAAACACAACTTCTTCACCCATTTGTGTGCAGCAACCATTTAGTTAACTTTTTCACTTGAAAAAAAATGCTTCACTGTGTGTTAATATTCACAATTAGAGTCTATAACCCAGGGCAGAGCATCACCAGAAATGCCCTAACCCAGTTTATACTGAAATTAAGTTCTTTAGTTCAGATAAACAGTTCCTCATAACCACTAGCTAGTGTACATAAGAACTAAAACTTCTACATTTGGGGAGAAACAAATGCTGCTCTGATCATGACAGAGCTGCTTCTGTTCCTCAATTCATGTTCAGAAACCTGTGGGGGATAGGCCTGCTGACCCTGTCCACCTGAAGGTGCATGATGTGCTGCTGTCTGCTTTAATATTGTCCAATCAAATGTTTAGTCCTATTGGTGATTCAGGGTCTGGAAAATGGCTGCCCCAGGACATCCTCAAATGCAGCCCCAACAATAGTTTAAGCATGGCAAATTCTGCAGGAAAACCCTTACATAAAACTTCTTTTCACTAATCTTTTCACATATACATATTTTTAAAATATCTTTTTTTAAATATCTGTCCTTGCCATGGCAGACTGGTTCCATTAAAATATATCAAAACAGATCCTATTGATTCCATATCATCTCAGCAACTCTATTCAATACAAAGATGTACATCGATGCTAGCATTATAGGCAGTGCCAGTAAGATTTTTACCTTCTCTACATGGTATGTGTTGCCTCATCCTGTTGACTCTGTACTTTTGGCCAAACCAAAATCAATGTAAGGAATAACTTATTACAGTGATGCCCAATACTCATTAAGAAGTTATCTGATACAATGTCTCTGTATATAACACTGAAGGCCCAGTGCACAAAATCGTGCCCTGGGGGGAGAGGGTGTCCCTCAGCCCGGCCTGCACCCTCACGCAGTCCAGGAGTCTTCAGGGGATGTCCTACTACTAGCTTTGGCCTGCTCGCCCCCACGAGAAGTGGGCCAAAGCTATTAGTCGGACATCCTTAGCATTGCCACAGAGGCAGGAGAGGCTCCCACTACTGCTGCTGTGCTCGCCAGCTGTGAGCCCAGTTTTTGGCTGAACAGTGCTCCCCGTGGGGAAGCTCACTGACCACCAGGGGGCAGCTCCTGGGTTGAGCATCTTCCCACTGGTGGTCAGTGCATGTCATAATGACCGGTTGTTCTGCTGTCATACTGAAACTGGCTCTCCAACATCTACCGAGGAGTTTCAGATTGCAAGAAGGCACAGGCCAGGCCAAGAGACCCCCACCAGTGCAAGATCACGGCTGGAGAGGGATGCAGAAGATTGGCCAGCTGGGGAGAGACCATAGGAGGACTTCGGGGTGTGTCCAGCCCATCTCACTCAGTCCCTATCCACCAAATCCCAGCAAGCTAATCTACTGATTGGAGCATCTGCCCCCTGGTGGTCAGTGCATGTCATAGTAAGCAGCTGAGCAGTCTTAGCATATCATTAGCATATTACAGTTTGATTGATTGAATGGCTGACCAGACGACTGTATACTTACCATATTAGGCTTTTATTTTATAAAACCCAAACAGCCAAGAGAGTTCACTGGAAAGTGGTGGGTCAACACACACACACATATATATATATACATATATGATGTAAATATATCATAACAGAGGCTGTGTGATAAGGCCTAAGACATCCCCTCTACTAAAGAAATTGGGACCATATTGTCATGCACTCATTCAGCAAACACCTCCAGCACTTTCTTTAGCCCTAAGCATTCTTCCTGTGGGTTTCCAGGTGAGGAAACTTCTACAAATGATCCCCGATGGCCTCTCTGAGGAGACACTTCCAAAAGACACCACACTGGCTTATCTGACTCTCAGATTTGTTTTGTTTTGTTCACGTGTATATTTCCTACAGTGAAATCTGTGTATGACATGCTAGACTTGGACCGTTTCACACTGACAAAAAGATCTGAGTCTCTAGGCCCCACAGCAAGACTGCCTCTGCAAGGCCTCCTGGGAGATTGGACAACTGCCTGTGGAGATCATGGAAAATGGACCCATCGTCTCCTTGGACAAACAGTTGGCAGGAGTTGCACATTTCCCAACATTTAGGATCCAGGAAGCACTATGACAGGGTCCAGGGTGATTGGTGTCCGTGGTGGGCAGACCCCAGTGGCCCCGGTGTCCTGCCTCGTGTGAACACTTCCTCTCAACTATGGGAGAGGCCGTTACTGCTCCTAACAACCCAGCCATGGAGCTGGGACGTGGCTCCCATGGCTCCCTAGGACCTGTCCTGCTCGGTTGTGGCAGCCGTGGTGGGAGGCCCACTTAGGTACTGTAGAAGCCGTGGCAAGGAGCTAGGGTGGCCCTACTCTGATAACAGGACCTGTGAGACCCAGGCCTGCTGTTGGCTGAGTCCACAGGGGTTTTACTGCCCCCAATGCCCTCTGCCACAACCTCCCCTGTTGTATAGCACCACTGTCTGCCTGCCTAGCTCCCATGTTCCTGCACCGCTGTGTCCCCGCCGTGTATTCCTGAGTGCACCTCGCTTTCTGAAGTTCTGGCCTCACCCTCCCACCACTTACTTTCCACTTGACCCCATCTGCCTGGGGGCCAGTTTCTATCCTCCTGTAACGAAGGACCACACACATAGGCTGAAAGCAGCACACGCTATTGGACTTGCAGTTTTGTTGGTGGGGACACAGCAGCAGCACTCAGTGTGGCAGGCGCATATCTGTCCAGGGGCTCAAGAGAACAACTGGCTCTGCGTCCAGCTTCTTCCTTCAGCAAGAACTGCCGAGCCCCTCCTGCTTCCTCAGGTCCTTCCTCTGCCTTCCCCCATGTGGAACTCCCATGATCACAGAGGCCCAGGGATTCAGGGCACCCTCCTTTTTCAGTCAGCTGAGGCACCATCCCATTTTCACCCGTTTAGCTTTGCATGTTGCCCTGTAACATCTGGGGATGGGATGCAAATGTCATGGCTGGTTTTCCTGCCTTCACACATTGTGAGGCTTCCCTAAAGCCTGGGGTTCACCCTCCAGGGGACGTACACCCTCAGGAGACCCTGAAATGCACAGAATGCTCACATCTAAGGGGTCCACTTCCCGCAGGTTCCCTGGCACTGGGCACACCCTGAGGATATATTTTAAAGGGGGACATTAAATGGTTCACAAACCACATCATGAAAAGGACGGCCGGGTCCTCCTTCTTATGAAAACGTATCCCAGTTTGGCCTTCATGGTTCACACCCTGTTATTCTCCTCTCACAACATGAAGGGGTTGGAGGTGCAGTTGCGATGATGAGAGCGCTAGAGCCTCTCAGAGCCTGCGTCAGGCCTGCAAGGCAGGGGCAGGGGCAGGGGGGCAGCCACTACATCACAGCCCTCAGCAGCAGTCGTTTCAGGAGCTCTGCTGGGTGACTCCCTGGTGTACATCAATGGGAGTCCAAAATTTCCCAATAAATCTCCAAACAAAATTAATTTTAATGGCTTTAATCAGGTTTAGTGGACTATTCCTATTAGTATCTGCTCCTTTGGTGAGGTTGTTGAGGAAATACTTAGGAACAAACCAACAGGCCAATGAGGGAAACGACTGGTCCAAAATATTCTGAAACTAATTGCCTGTGTGCTATCTACTCACATCTCCTTCCGTGTGCAGTGCGCACACTTCATCTGGAGCGGGGGCAACCTGGAGGAAGCACAGGGAGAGCACTAGCCTCTGGCGCTATAGAGCAGTAACAGCGCTAGATAGTGCTGCTGGTGATATCCTTTCTTCCTTATGGAGTGTCTGGGGGGGAGGCGAAGCAGCTGCAGTGCCCGAGGCTGAGTTCCAGGAGGCTGGCAGCATTACCAGGATCATGCAGACAGCACTGGTCCATTGGTGTCTGGCCTGTTCTCTGGAGATTATACCTGCAGCATTACTAAGGGAGCCAGTCCCCAGTTCTGCCCCACCTCTGCCACCGACTGACTGGAGTTTGAGAGTCAGGAGGAGGGACCAAGAGGCCTGCCTTCCAGCTGCTTGCCAGTCGCTGCTGCCACAGCCTGAGGGACCCAGTTCCCCTAATAGCCATCACTTGATCAATGGAGCCTGAGAGCCAGGGGATGGACCGGTCATCCTTTTGGTCGTGTTGGACCCAGGGTTTTTATATATCAGGATTCTTTGTATGCACGTTTTCAATTTTATTCATCATTGGGTCAACTAACATCAGTACAATTTTCATTATGGACCTCCTCGAACAGACACAGGAGGTCTTCCAGGCTGGGCCCAGCATGATCCATGTCTTCCAGGCTGGGTCTAACACAATCTATGTCTTCCAGGTTGGATCTAACATGATTCATGTCTCCCAGGCTGGGTCTAATATGATCCATGTCTTCCAGGTTGGGTCTAACACGATCCATGTCTTGCAGGCTAGGTCTAACATGATCCATGTCTTCTGGCTGGGCCCAGCACAATCCATGTCTCCCAGGCTCGGTCTAACATGATCCATGTCTTCCAGGCTGGGTCTAACATGATCCATGTCTTCTGGCTGGGCCCAGCACAATCCATGTTTCCCAGGCTGGGTCTAACACGATCCATGTCTCCCAGGCTGGGCCCAGCACAATCCACGTCTCCCAGGCTGAGTCTAACATGATCCATGTCTCACAGGCTAGGTCTAACACGATTGTGTCTTCCGGGCTGGGTCTAACATGATCCATGTCTCCCAGGCTGGGTCTAACACGATCCATGTCTTCCAGGTTGGGTCTAACACAATCTATATCTCGCAGGCTAGGTCTAACACAATTCATATCTCCCAGGCTGGGTCTAACATGATCCATGACTAGCACATTGAAGTCTTTTTACTAACTGTACCCCTTTATGTGGGGGATGCCAACCACACCTTGAAGAATCTTATAGAGTTTGTTCTCCTGCATCATGGAGATGCCACTTCCTCACCATTAGTGATGTCCATCACCAGATAAATGTCCCCGAAGGAGTCCAAACCAATCTTCATACAGTTTATATTTCCCTCCAACAATGAATTTTACCTTGGAGCTGCTGGATAAAGACAGAGGCTGGGACCAAGCAACCATACCTCTGAGAGGAAGATGGAGGCTTCTGGCTAGTCCCAGGGCAAAGCTGCAGAGGAGGGAGGCAGGGAAGGCTTTGGGCATTGCGGGGCCCAGAATGGGCCAAGGAGATCCTGATAACTGTAGCCTAGTCGGGTTTCTTTTTGGCAGGCCACCGTTTGTGAGGGGTCCTTGCGGTGCCCAGGCAGGGCATGGGTTGGACATAGGGGGTGGTGAGTTAGGGTGGGGATGCTGCTGCCACCACTGCCGCCAGTTCCAGCCTGGAGGGAACCCATCACTCTGCACTTACAGGTGAGCACTACACCAGGGAAAGTTCTATGGGGACAGAATCTTCACAATGGCACTGCCTGATATGCAGCTGAAGAGCTACACTTTTTAAAAATATAGATTTTTGTTGATTTCAGAGAGGAAGTGTAAGGGAAGAGAGCTAGAAACACCAACAATGAGTGAATCATTGACTGGGCTGTCTCCTGCATGCCCCACACTGGGAATTGAGCCTGCAACCTGGGCATGTGCTGGTAAAGAAAATTCAACATATAGATAATAACCAATTCCAAAACAGGGTACAGAACAAATTTAAGTTTTTAAGGAAACTTTATGGAAATAAAAAATTATTAGAAACTCTACATTAAAAGAACATACAATATACCTAAAAATACTGGCCCAGAACAATTACTGCTATATTATATTCTATTAATGTCTTTAAAGAAAAAAGTCCATTGAGCTTCTAGACAAAAAACAATAAAATACCAAGAAACTCTTAAGGGAAAAAAAGTTATACTATCATTTTTCTATAAGAAAGACATACACTGAAAGTAAATAAAAAATATATTTAAGACAGTCAAGAAAGAAAAATATAAAGCAACTATTTTATATCCAGACTGTTATATAAACATGCAAACACTCAATAAACACCATTTTTGTTAGCCCTTCGCAAGAAACCTACCAGCAAGCAGCATTGGGAAAAACAACTGACTATAGACAGTTGGCAAAAGGACTGGTGGTGAACATTAAAGATATGATTACTTATATAAGCACAACTAAATGAGGATTAAAGGGAGATAGTATTTGAAATGAAAATCTATGTTCTAGGTAGAATATACTCATTTTGTAGAATGGGGGGTGGGGAGGATGAAAAATAGGTTTCACTAGGCCAAAAGAAAATTCTTCTCTTTATTCAGTAAATGTAATTGTGGCAATAGCATGACTCTGGTTGTTAATGCTATTGTGTATGTAAGTGGACAAAAAAAAAAACTACACTAATAAGAGAGAAAGATGCAAATGGACCATACCTTCCAGTCACCCACCAGCCAATCAGGAGTGAGTATGGTGGGTTAATTTGCATACTCAGGCAAGGAGTGGCTGGGGGCATCCCACACCACCATAGCTGCTCTGGGTCTCTGGACAGTGTGGGAAGGTAGGGCTGGAGCGGAAAGGCGGTGCCAGTAGCCAGGTAAAGTAAGGCCCATCCTGCACAATTCGTGCAGCAGGCTTCTAATAATTAATATTGAGACAGTCTTAATTCTATCATCCCTTATACGCTTCAGAACTAAGATTCTCAATGTGAAAGAAAAGAAACATACAGTAACAAAGTAATCCTTAATTTAAATTGAAAATATCAGTATGGCCAAGACCGGTTTGGCTCAGTGGATAGAGCATCAGCCTGCAGAAAGGTTCTAGGTTTGATTCCAGTCAAGGGCATATACCTTGGTTGCGGGCACATCCCTAGTGGGGGGTATGCAGGAGGCAGCTGATTGATGTTTCTCTCTCATTGATGTTTCTAGCTCTCTGTCCCTTTCTCTCTAAAAAAATCAATAAAAAAATATATATATTAAAAAAAGAAGAAAGAAAATATCAGTATGAATTGATTTCATCTTTACATAGCTTTATGTATTTTCTTAGTTTCCTTTGCCCTAGGGCAATGGTCGAAAACTGAGGCGGCTGGAGAGCCACATGCGGCTCTTTGGCCCCTTGAGTGTGACTCTTCCACAAAATATCATGGCCTGGGTGAGTCTATTTTGAAGAAGTGGCGTTAGAAGAAGTTTAAATTTAAAAAATTTGGCTCTCAAAAGAAATATCAATAGTTGTACTGTTGATATTTGGCTCTGTTGACTAATGAGTAGGCCGATCACTGCCTTAGACAATGTATATGTAAACATATCCCTCTGAGATTTTGCTGCCTATGTTTTTTCTAGGATTTTTATGGTTTCACAACTTGCATTTAAGTCTTTTTATACATTTTGAGTTTACTCTTGTGTGGTGTAAGTTGGTGGTCTAGTTTCATTTTTTTGCATGTATCTATCCAATTTTCCCAACACCATTTATTGAAGAGACTGTCTTTACTATGCTGCAGTAGAAAAGAAGGATCCCTTATCCTTTGAGACAGCATGGAGGGACCTGAAGAGTATTATGCTAAGAAAGAAAGACAAATATCACATGACCTTACTCATATGTAGAATCTAATGAACAAAATGAACTGATGAACTAAATAGATCCAGACACATGGAAGCATGGAACAGAGTGTGGAATCTCAGAGGGAAGGAGGGGGAAGGGTGGGTGGGAGGTAATCAAGCAAAGACCTTGGATGCATATATGGATAACCCATGGATACAGCCAATAGGGTAGTGAAGGCCTGGGGTGATGGGCCAGGGCAGGGTGGAGGGGCTCAATGGGGGACATATGTAATAGTTTTAACAATAAAAAATAATTTAAAAATAATATTAAAAATAAATAAAACCACAATGAGCTATCACCTCAGACCTGTCAGAATGGCTAACATCAAAAACTAAACAAACAACAAGTGCTGGCAAGGATGTAGAGAAAAGGAAATACTAGTACTGCTGATGGGAATGCAGATTGGTACAACTACTATGAAAAACAGTATGAAGTTTCCTTAAAAAACGGAACTCCTGTTTGATCCAGTGATCCCACTTCTAGGAATATATCCTAAAAACCTGAATCACCAATCAGAAAGAATATATGCATTTTACGTGCATACATTCATAGCATTGTTATTTACAACAGCTATGATTTAGAAACAGCCCAAGGGCCCACCAGTAGATAAGTGAATAAAAAAGCTGTCAAACATTTATATCATGGAGTACATGCATAAGAAAGTGGGATCTTTTACTCTTTGGGACAGTATGGATGAACCTGAAGACTATTATGCTATGTGAAATAAGGCAATCTGAGAATGACAAATACCACATGATCTCACTTATTTGTGGAATCTAATGAACAAAATGAATTAACCAATAAAATAAGACCATGAAACAGACTGACATACCTCAATGTGGGGATGGGGTACAAGAAGAGATAAACCAAAGAACTTATGTACTTCTATGCAAAGCCCATAGACTCAGGCAGTAGGGTAGTGAAGACCTGGGGGGGTAGGTAGGGACTCAGAGGACTGGAGTAAATGAGGAGAAATGGAAGATATCTGTAATGCTATCTATATACGTATATAAATGGCTAAGTGACCGACTGACCATCTGTCTGTCCATCTGAACGACCTGCCAAGGCCGGTACATATGACATACACTGGCAACCTACACTAATAAAAGAGTAAGATGCAAATTGACCACACCTTCATGACACCCACCAGCCAAGCAGGAGTGACTATACAAATTAACCCAACAAAGATAGCGGTGAGTTATCTTAGGCAACCCTGCCAGTGGTTCTCAACCTGTGGGCCACAGGTTGAGACCACTGCTGTAGAGCCTAAGACCATCAGAAAACACAGATATTTACATTATGATTCATTAACAGTAGCACAATGACAGTTATGAAGTAGCAACAAAAATAGTTTTATAGTTGGGGTTACCACAACATGAGGAACTATATTAAAGGGTTGTGGCATTAGAAAAATTGAGAACCACTGCTCTGAAGTGTCCCGCATGCTAGATTTTGCTGATTGTACCCCTGCTATACTGCCTCACATTTCTCATATCTGTATTTCCTGTGAACTGCTTTGAGATCTACAGGCTGTGATCAGAGTGAGAGTTTACTGGTTTAAAAAGACCATACCTCTTGCCCTGGCAGTGTTCTCAGTGGTTAGAGCATCAGCCCACACACTGAAGGGTCTTAGGTGAATTCCCAGTCAAAGGGCATGTACCTGGGTGGTGGGTGCGCTCCCCAACCCTGGTTGGTGGGAGTTCATGAAGGAGGCAATCAGTCGCTGTGTCCCTTTCATATCAATGTTTCTCCCTCTCTCTCTCTTTTACTCCTCTCTCCCTTCCTTCCACTCTCTGAAAAAGCAATGAAAAAAAATATCCTTATGTGAGGATTAACAAAACAAAAAACAAAGATTACTTCCTAGGCTATGTTGTACAAATGAAGTCTCATAGTCTCTTTTTTTTGTGTATATATATATATATATATATTTACTTCTTAAATGAAAATAAGTGCAAATTATATTTCTTATATTTTTTGAAGGTTTAACAACAACTTTGCTTATTTACAAACAAATCATAAATCCTAGAAAATTTTAGACAGAAAAGTTACAGCTCTATAATGCAACTACAATATATCTGATTATCATGCTTAACAAATAGTGATGTGTAAGCACTGCACTCACCTGCTGGAAGGCTTGAATTGTAGCAGAGTAGGAATGGAGAGACAGAGAAAATTTCAGCAAATTCTGCTGCAGAGGTGACAGAAACGGAAATGCAGCTTCCAATATTGCATGATAATAGGAGTAATCAGTGCCTGCCAAGGAAAAATATGAACCAAAATAGTTCTATGACTGGAGATATCCAAGTAAGATAGCTTGTAAGATATAGAGCTATGTGATACAAAGGCATAGGAAAGCAACATTTCACCACTATATTGTCTTGAACTATTGTCAGATGATCCGAATTCCCTGGAGTACACAATTGGACTTTTCATTCCTTCTACCTTTTGTCCAGTCTTCTTTCCCCATGGGACTGCTAGTTACCTACTCTAAGAAGACACACCCAATACCACCCATGCTTCACTGGACCAATTACATCCTTTCTTTGCTCTCATATTTCTTTGCTTACCTCTTTCATTCACATTATTTACTAAATTACTTATTCAGTATCTACTCCTCCCCGTATAATCTGAGTTCCCACAGGTAGAAACTATGACTTATTTGTCTTTGTATCCCTAGTGCCTACTATATGTTATCTGCTTGAATAACCCAACACTCCTGAGCTAGGTGATGAGGAAGTGCAAGGTATTAAAGGATGCTGATAAAACTATAGTTTGGGATAAAGCATTTAAACAAACAATTGGAACAAATTATCTAGGAAGAAAAAAGTACACGAACCAATATGGAAAATCCCCAACATATAAAACAATATATACCATAAGATATCATTTTTCACTCTAAGAAAGAATGAGAAGTAAGAATACATATGTACTTGTCGAAAAAAAAATTAAAGGCTAAACAAATTAAATGGTTGTAAAAAATGGAAAAGCCCCTAACCAGTTTGGCTCAGTGGATAGACCGTCGGCCTGGGGACTCAAGGGTCCCAGGTTCGATTCCGGTCAAGGGCATGTACCTTGGTTGCGGGTACATCCCCAGTAGGGGGTGTGCAGGAGGCAGCTGATAGATGTTTCTCTCTCAACAATGTTTCTAACTCTCTCCCTCTCTCCCTTCCTCTCTGTAAAAAAGTTAATACGTCTTTTAAAAAATGGAAGAGAAATAGAGAGAGATAACAAGATTTTTCTGTGTAAGTGTAACCTTTCACATAGCTTTTCTTTAGAAAATATTAACATTTTAAAAAGCAAAATATAAACGGTCAGTCTGCATTAGCATCTAAGTAGAAAAAGAGATAAAAAAGGAATATCTCAAAGTTGTGTCAGAATGTTGATGAATATCTTTGGGTAGTAGACTACAGATAATAGTTCAAATAAAATGTTTAACACACTTTTATGATCACTTCCAAAAATTCATATTTATATAATTCTAACCAAGAACACTACCACTTACATTGAAGACATGTCATTTATATGTCAGAGTTCAAATTCATTATAAAGCCCACTTTATAATTTGTTTCATGAAATTATAAACTAAATGTAAAATGATTTTTCTGATAACTCAAACAATTCTAGTTGATTCTGAATTATATAACTAAAACCTAAAACTTACAGGTACTTGTTCAAAATTGTTCTGTGTTTCTATCACACAAAAATTCAGACAGAACTTTTTAAATACATATTGTTTGAATAAAAATGTATGTTAAAATCAATTTAGTTTACTATTAGCAGTGGCAGCAGTCACAAAATTTTTACATATTTTCTCTTCAAAAAGGGCTTATGTGCCTATCAATTTAATACCAAGGTTTTAGCTACTCATATGTCTTTATTAATTTTTATACTCTATATAGCTTATATTGAATTAGAAAATATATTCATAATCTGTAAACAAATGAAAAAATTTACATTTGACAATCTGTGGGTGGCTGGCAGACATAATAGAAAACATTTTTGGTGACACTAACGTAATAATAACAAACCTGTCCTGGCCAGTGTTGCGCTGAAGTTAGAGCATCAGCCCACACACTAGGGTTCATTCCCATTCAAGGACATGTATCTGGGTTGCAGATTGGATCCCAAGTCCAGTTCAGGGCACATGTGGAAGGCAACTAACCAATGTGTCCCTCTCATACTGATGGCTCTCTCACTGTGTCCCCTTCCCTCTCTCTCTTCCACTCTCTCTAACAATTAATGGAAAAAGTATCCTCACATGAGGGTTAACTAATAAATAAACAAATAAACAAACAAGTTAGACTTAACAGATAATAGATAAGTTATGTAATTAATTCATAACAAAAAAAGTGAATAAAATCTGATGGGTATTAACTTAATACTAAATGATTTTGATTTGCACAAAAGTTACATTTTTAATAATACAACACAAAAACAAGAGGGTGAAAGTCAAGGGCATGTACCTTGGTTGCGGGCACATCCCCATAGGGGGTGTGCAGGAGGCAGCTGATAGATGTTTTTCTCTCAACAATATTTCTAACTCTCTCCTCCTCTCCTTTCCTCTCTGTAAAAAAATCAATAAAATATATTTTTAAAAATTTTTTTTTAAAAATGGGAGAGAAACAAACAGAGGGAGGCAACAAGATTTTTCTGTGTAAGTATAACCTTTCACATAGCTTTCTTTAGAAAATATTGTGCTTAAAGCCAAAATTATAAACTTCAAAAATAATTATTAATCTGTGTTGGCTCTGCTGGCTGCCATCATAACTCTAGTCATTAAGTCAAAAATGAATCCCATTCACTGCTGTGCCAAACATGCTCTGAAAGAGCATTTCCCCAATATTTTCCCAGACAAAAAAGTCAAAGTAGCATTGGCTTCAATTTACCGTAATGATCTGATGATCCAATATTTTGACTGGCTTCTACAAAATTCCAAAACTTCTCTTGACTGTCTTCTGCTAAAAACTCACTGGGAGAAAAAAAATAAAATAACTTTAAAATAAAAATCTTCGAATATAAGCTCTAATACTAAAAAAAGGAAATTAGGTTTTTATGAGTTTCCAAATGTTGTTTATCTTTTAATTTATAATACATACTATATAAACAAGCATGATAAGCAAATCTTACTAGCTAACTAGCTATTAATAATTTAATAGTTTAATGAATATTCCTTAGAAAAAACTAGAATAAAATGAAACAACAGAGAAGACCCTCATATAAAGAAGGTTAATTGGGAACACACTGTCAGTGGTAGAAACAGAGTTCGAAGCTGGTGATTCACCCTGGTCGTGTGGCTCACTTGGCTGGCACATCTTCCTATCCACCAAAGGCTTCAATTCCCAACAGGGCACACACCCAGGAGACAGTTTGACCCCAGATCTGGGCAAGTGCAGGAGGCAACCAATTGATGTTTCTCTCTCTCACTTCCTCTCTCTAAAATCAATTTTGAAAACTTTTAAAGAAATCAACTTATTTTTCTAGCACTGGTTCTGCTCAGTTATTTTTTCAAAGACCTTACAAAGAACAAAAAAATATGTTTTATCTAAGGATCTCCCAAGGAAAACATAAACCTTAGAAAATTTTCTAGAAAACTAAAGGTAGCATTTTGTTATCTTTTAACAGCCATAAATCCACATTCTCAAAATCACTAAATTTTAGTTTAAAGATAACACTGACCTAATAAAATCAGGTCTTAGAACTCAATGCCATTTTAACTTTCTTTTTCCTTAATACTACTAACCTAAAATAATGACTGCATTAAATTTTCATTCATTCAGTCATTTATCCCTGAAAGAAAATGTGAGTCTTAAAGTGAAGGACACACTCCAGTGGTCATCTTTCCCTGTCTGCAAGCAGTGGGTCTCAGCTTACCTAGCCAAAGGAAGACTTACCTATTAGTTGTCAACACTCAACTTGACAACTCTCACCCTACTTCACAGCTCAATACAGGTATATGGGCACATTATACCATTTTCTCCAATTATAAACATTTTTGGAATGCCGTTAATAAAAAGATTTTAATCTTTGGCAAAAGAAAACAAAAAACTAGAAAAAAAAGCAAATGTCTACCAATCAGCATTAAGTCTGGTAGTAAACTTGTTTTTTTCAATTTCTGAAGTTATTGTAGGAGATCAGAGTAGGTCTCTCTTTAATACAGAATTAGAAACGAGAGGGAAATAAGTATTACGTGGTTCTACTGGGTGACAGACACTATGCTCAGCATATTCATCCATGTCTCCAAATCCTCACAGCAACCCTACAATTCAGAAAGGTTATTGATTTGCTTCAAGGTACAGAGTTAGCAGATGGAAAATCCGAAATATGAGTTCCAATATCCTTGATTTATATCTCTATCATGCTGTATTCTTGAGCCATTATATCTAGCATTCAATAAATTAGACATTTTCATTTTTAATAGTACTTCATTTACATAATATTTCTGTTACTATAGCTGTTCAAAACATACCTAGTGTTTGACTTCAATTAAATATACCAGTATACCACTTCACAGATAACTACAAAGCATCAGGCCCAATCTTAAAATATACCTGGTAATAGTTTTTGTCCCTAAGGCCAAATGTAGTGAGCATTTATGTGTGTAGAGAGTCTGTCCCCTCTCCCTGGACCACACCCACGATCAGTGCTGCCTGGACCAGAGCAGAGACTGCATCAGATAGCTCTGGAGTGCACATGGAACTGTTTCAAATAAGCCAGCTCATTTCTGAGTGGCATACATGTCCCACTACTCTCGCAAGCTGTCTGTAAATAGCTACAGAGAGGACTCAAAACAGTGAACCAAGTTGGCAAATGGCCAGGATATCCTGGAAAGGTAAGGTGTCTGTGCTGGGTAAGCTGGTGAAGTATCCAATACTCACTTCAGATACATCAAAGAAACTGGAAAAAACGTGATAAATTAAGGCTGACAAATTTAACATACTTTCTCAAAAGTCCATAGGGATATGCCAAAAGTATCTTCTAAGACAAGGTACAATGGAGAAAATAGAAAACCAATCACTGTGAGAGTGATGGAAAGTAATTCAGTTAAGCATGGTAAGCAGAATATCATAAAACATGTTATTATAGTTAATAACACAAATGCACTTAGAAAGTGATAGTAAATTTAAATAACCTAGACTTACACCAGACAAATCATCAAAAATAAGGTTAGCAAAAGGAAGAAAAAGGTCAGTCAGAAGTCCTGGCTCAGGCAGGCTAGGATCTCAAAAGATCTCAGTCACTTCACTTGAACAACTGCCCTAAATCTAATCAAGTTCTTGTATTTGAGGAGCTCACCCTACCTAGCGTGCTAGTTACTGCAACATCACTACGACAGAGATGCAATGCTTTTCTTGTTTGCCTTTGCCATTTTATTGATGTAGGGATGAAGTCTGTTCAGCAGCAAGTCAGGGGGCTTCTGAGCAAGTCAAGACCACGCCCAAGCATCCTACTTGCCCCTTATCAATGCCAAACTCGGCTTTTCCTTGGGAGATGCCTTATTCACACACATAACCAACAGAACAAAGCTTTCATTCCCATTTTTCTAGCGATTAAGGCATAAATATTAGAAGATGAAATTCTAAGTTGAAGATCACAAAGTTAACTGAAGTAACCTAATAGTTCAAATTTCTATAACTATCAAATTCCAAGACTCACCAAATGCTTCCCATTCAACCTACCTAACTTACGCTTTAGGAAGATTCTGTGCAAGTCCTAGCTATATATTATTTCATACACAATAAGTTTCCATCAGTAAACATTAAAAAAATGACTAAAAGAGAGGTATTTAGTTGTATATAAGTAATATGTGTTATATATAAGTAATATATATATGCTATATATAAGTAATAAGTACACTTGGAATATAAAATTTTCCAAGAAATCATTGACTATATTGTCTTTTGTTGATTTTAAGGCACTAGTAATTTTAAGACATATAATTGCTTTATGAAACACTAAAATGAAAGATGCTTCCAATTCTAATTGAAAGGAAACATGAGATTTGATTAGAATGCATCCTGATGGGGGGCAATGTTCACATATCGAACAAGCACATCTTAGAACAGATAGAACCTGGCCATCTCCTCTGCTTCCCCGGAACTATCTTATTTTGTCTTCTCCCAAAGCATATCCTCTTTTCCCTATCTTGACAAGCTTTCTTCTCTTCCTTTTAAATAAATAGAAATATTCCTTTAAGTACGACTCACTCTTCCTTTATTACCACATACACTCTTCTTGGAAGATAGCATAATAATCTAACCAATTCAACATATTTGTCTACAGAAGTCTCTAAGTATCATTATAAGTCCATGTAGTCCTATCCTATTAATAGACAGATTCTGTGTTCTAACAGCACAGTGCACACGGAAAGAGGCCTTCAATAAATGTATTTGATGATAACCTCACTTCCTAAAAAGCTCCTGATTCACTAGTAGAGTCTGTACTTTGCTCAAACATGTGAAAGGGAAAAATGTCTTACCTGGTTTCTAACAACAATGGAGCAGAGAACCATTTTGTGGTAAGAGAGGTTGTAATGGCTTTTGAATCTGCCTTTGCTAAGGAAAACAGCCATAGTCCAGTGAATACAATCAAAAGTCCCATTTTACAGCAAACCCCTAAAAAGGAAAAAAAAAAGTTTTGTTACAAGGGACTGTTTAAACCTCAATCTTAATACCAAGATATACAAAATAACATGAATATTATAGAAATAGAAATGTTCCTAAATATAATGGCCCCTACTATGTACATTAGGCATGTCAAACTCGTGAGGTGTGGCCCATTGGCCGTGAATTTGACATGCTTGATGTACATAGTTCAACAGATATTTGCTGAGTGATGAACACTACATGACTACCTACCATAAACTGCTTTCAGCTAAAAAAGTTTAAATTTCAGACTATCCTTTGTGGTTATTTTAGGTCTCTTGAGTTTGTCAAGCCACCTGCAGACCTTCCCTGAGCTTGTCAGATATAGTATTTGGTGCCTTAGAACTTCTAGCCTCCAAAACTGTAAGACAATAAATTGTTGTTGTTCTAAGTCACCTGGTTGTGGTATTTTGTTATGGGAGCCCTAGGAAGCTAATATGATGGGTCTCGATGTAAACTCAAAGGTAGGTACTGAAATGAGGAAACATAAGAACTCAACCACAAAATAAAGGAGCTGAGGTCACTAGTAAATGGGCACAGCCATGAAATGCAGGCCTCCTGGACTCTCAGCAGCAGCTTTTTCCAGTGCACTGAGAGCCTCAGAGAAAGGTCTCCAGCTTCAGACTTCTTTGATCTGATTTTTCATTCCTGGGCTATCTGTAAGTCAACATCCAAGGTCCACCTGTAACCTGAAGAGAATGTGAGTGTGGTAAACACTAAACCAACCTTGTGCTTCTGAGCATTAATATCTGGAAAGGCTGGTCCCAACTTCTCAGTACTGGAGGTAAAATCTATTGTTAGAGGCCCTAGCATATTTTACTCAGTAGATAGAGATAAAACATCAGCCTGCAGACCAAAGGGTGGGTCTGCAGGTTCGATTTTGGTCAAGAGCACAGTCAAGGGCATGGTCAAGAGCAGGTATCCTGGTTGTAGGCACCTCCCCGCTCGGCCCAGACTACATGCAGGAGGCAACCAATCAATGTGTTTCTCTCACATCAATGTTTCTCTCTGTCTTTTCCTCTCTCTAAAATATCAAAGGGAAAGTATCCTCGGGTGAGGATTCAGAAAAAAACAACAATAAAATCTATTGTTGGGGAAGAAAGGCCAACAGTATCTTCCTTTTAGAAAAAGCATTATCATTTATGACATCATTCTGTTCATATAACACACAATATCTCTAAAGGGCAAAGGTCAAGAGCAAAATAAATTTTACCAAATAGAAAAGTTGTTTTTATGTGGGTTTTAAGTTCAGGCTCTGCCAGCTTCTTTGGAAACAAAAATATGAACATCCCATTTACAAGTTAAGTATTTTTAAGCAATCAGTATTTTCAAAAACTAGGGGTAACCAAACTAGACTTGACGATAAAACCTACCAGCAGTGTGGGGGAAGGAGCTGCTGAGGGTTGGGGTGAGGTTTCAGAGAGGATAATGTAGGGCCCTTTCTTAATCTTGTAGAAGCTACCAACATTTCCCACAGGAGTGCAAAGAAGGACACAAACTTTCACAATTTCAGACTATCCCAACTCTCTTAGGGTAATAATAGACACACCCTCCCCACAAGCCTGCCTCATAGAAAAAACAAGGTCATGGAAAAGAGGAAACATTTTAGATCAATTCCTGGGTTTGCTACTTACTAGCAGTTTAACCACAGGTATGTTACCTAATAACTTCTCTGGCCCTTAGTCTCCCAGTCTAAAATAGAAGTAACAGTATCTGCCACACCCGGTCCCTGTGAAAATGAAAAGACAACATGAATATCACTGCATAAAGTGGCAAATACTATATCACACTGTTCTAATAAAATACATTATCATGGGAAAAAAAACTAAAAACTCTTTAAAATACAGAATAATATATCACCATTATTACATGGCCTCAAAAATATGCCTTGAAAATCTAAACTCTGGCTAGGAAAAAAATAAAAATAAATCCTCCCCAAAGTCACTAAATTTATAACCTGGCAAGAGCTTCTGAACTATTGAAACAATACATATGCCTGGCTTTTCCGGAACGAGTCTAGGTGGATAATCCCCCAAAGGCTGATGACCCAGATGAGAAGCTGGACACCCCTGCACAGGAACTGAGGAAGCATCCGCCTTCAATGAGCAATCACTCTGGGTGGAGCAGGGCAGGTGCTTTGAAAACACTGCAGTTCCTTGAGGTGGGACAGCCATGTCTACCCTGTTCATCACAGCCAAAAGCCTGGCAAAGAGGAGCTACATTCATATTCATGCAGGATGAATATGCTGCATCCATACTATCACTCCTGCTTACAAATAAGAAAACGGCCAAAACCAGTTTGGCTCAGTGGATAGAGCGTCGACCTGAGGGTCCCAGGTTCGATTCCAGTCAAGGGCACATGCCTTGGTTGTGGGCACATCCCCAGTAGGGGGTGTGCAGGAGGCAGCTGATGGATGGTTCTCTCTCAATGATGTTTCTAACTCTCTCTCCCTTCCTCTCTGTAAAAAAATCAATAAAATATACTTAAAAAAAAAGAAAATGGAAGATCAGAGAGGCTGAGTAATCTACAGCAATGCTTCGAACCCACATCTGCCTGCTTTTAAACATTCTCTACCATGTTCTCTCACCGGGTTCTCTGTTTCACAAAGGACACGAATTCAAACTGTGCAGAGCCAAACTGAGCAAACAAGGGCAAGTCACGAATTTTCTGGGGACAGAGTCCTTGGGACACAGGAGGCTGAAAGAAGAATAGTTTTAATTGAAACCAAGCGTGTGGGTCTGAAGTTGGGACCAGAGCAAACCATCCATCTAGCCTAACAGATCCACACTTAGGCTGGGCTCCTTGAGAGCTGATAGTTTTGTTTATCACTGTCTAAACAAAAATATGCCTTGAAAACCTAAACTCTGGCTAAACAATTTTCCAGCAGGAAAGTTTGTGTCCTTCTAGTAGCAGTCACCAATATATATATATTTAAAAATATATATATATATATTTAAAAAATATATTTAAAATATATATACATATATATATATTTTTTTTAATAAAAAGGAGCAACAGAAGTTCTTGGTTAAAGATGAGAAAGGGAAGAAAGCTATTCGTTCAAGGAAATGGTGATCTAGCAATGGTCACCAACCTTCCTGGGTCCCCAGGGTCTTACCGGAAACTGGGGTTCAGTGCAGTTAGAGGTGACACAGTTGGGAGGCTCTGTCTCCCACCCACTAGAGAAAGCCAGTGGGCTTACTGCTTGGAACACAGGAAATTATCAAAATAAAATAAACAAATGCAGGCTTCATTAGTAAGGGTTAAATGAAAGAAACTGGAAAGAAAGAAGAGTGGCACCAAGAGCAAAGACAAAATTTTTTTTTAATTTAATAAATCTTTATTGTTCAGATTATTACATGTTTCCCTTTTTCCCCCCCATAGCTCCCCTCCACCCAGCTCCCACCCCTCCCTTTACCCTTACCTCCTCCTGCATTGTCCTCATTCATAGGTATATGATTTTTGTCCAGTCTCTTTCCACACCTCCTTCACCCCTTTCCCTTGAGAATTTTCAGTCCACTCCCTTTCTATGCTCCTGATTCTATTATATTAACCAGTTTATTCTGTTCATCAGATTTTTAATTCACTTGATTTTTAGATTCACTTGTTGATAGATATGTATTCTGTGGTTCATAATTTTTATCTTTACCTTTTTCTTCTTCCTCTTCTTTTTTTAAATATATATATATATATATATATATATATAATATTTTATTTATTTTTTACAGAGAGGGAGAGAGATAGAGAGCTAGAAACATTGATCAGCTGCCTCCTGCACGACCCCTACTGGGGATGTGCCCACAACCAAGGTATGTGCCCTTGACAGGAATCATACCTGGGACCTTACAGTCTGCAGGCTGACGCTCTATCCACTTAGCCAAACCGGTTTCGGCTTCATCCTCTTCTTAAAGAGTACCTTTCAGCATTTCATATAATACTGGTTTGGTGTTGATGGAACTCCTTTAACTTTTTCTTATCTGTGAAGCGCTTTATCTGACCTTCGATTCTGAATGATAGCTTTGCTGGTTAGAGTAATCTTGGTTGTAGGTTCTTGCTATTCATCACTTGGAATATTTCTTGCCACTCCCATCTGGCCTGCATAGTTTCTGTTGAAAAATCAGCTGACAGTCGTATGGGTGCTCCCTTGTAGGCAATTAACTGTTTTTCTCTTCCTGCTTTTAATATTCTCTCTTTGTCTTTTGCTCTTGGTATTTTAATTATGATGTGTCTTGGTGTGGTCCTCTTTGGATTCCTTTTGTTTGGGGTTCTGTGCTCTTCCTGGACTTGCAAATCTATTTTTTTAACCACGGGAGGAAAGTTTTGGGTTATTATTTCTTCAAATAGGTTTTCAGTATCTTGCTCTCTCTCTTCTTCTGGCATCCCCATAATTCTGATGTTGGTACGCTTGAAGTTGTCCCAGAGGCTCCTTACACTATCTTCACAGTTTTGGATTCTTTTTTCTTTTTGCTTTTCCAGTGGTTTTCTCCTTTGTATTTCAAATTTTTGACTTGATTCTTGCCTTCCTCTAGTCTGCTGTTAGGTTTCTGTATAATTTTTTTTATTTCAGTCAGTGTATGTTTCAGTTTCTAGTTGGTCCTTTTTCATCTCCTCTTGGGTCTCACTAAATTTATCCATCTTTTCTAGGAAATTCTTGAAAAACCTTATAACTGTGGTTTTGAACTCTGTATCCAGTCGTTTGTTTTTCTCTATTTCTTTCATTTGTGATCTGTTCCTTTGTCTCCGCATTTTCACTATACCAGAACCTCTGTGCTGGAATCAGCCTTATGATGCAACACTTGCAAAATTGCAAAAGCCTCTCTGTTGAGTTTGGATGGGCTGGAGTCTCAGGGCTTAGTAGACCGCCTGGGCTTCCAGTCAGCACTGCCCTACTCAGCCCCTGGGTCTCAAGTGTCTCTCCGTAATTGTTGCAGCCCTCTCTGTGCGCATGTGTGAGTGTGCCTCTAGACCCTCTGCCTTTCTGGATCCCTTGCACTCTGGACCCGTATGATTCTGGGTCCCCAGGGTCTCGCCCGAAACTGGGGTTCAGTGCAGTTAGAAGTGGCACAATTGGAAGACTCTGTCTCCCGCCCACTAGAGAAAGCTAGCAGCACAATCAGCAGTCTGTCCTCTCTGCACACATTGGTGTGAGCGCCCCCAGACTTCTGCCCTTTCGTGGCTCCCCTAAATTTCCGTGCACTCCTCCCTTTTCACAGTCCAGACTCCCCCCGTATGAGTCTTGCCTGAAACTGGAGTTCAGTGCCATAGGATAAGGGGTTCACTGCAGTCAGGAATCTCCGTCTCCCTCCTGTCAGAAGAAGTTAGTCAGGCACTTTGCTGCCCACTCTCTCCATGCGCACATCTCCGTACCTCAGCTTTTTGCAGCTCCCCTGAGTCTCTGTGAGCCCCTTTCTTTCCTTCTAGTTGTAGAATTTCCACTCAGTCAACTTTCCTGTGGTTCTGGATGATGTCCGTTCTGTCTTTTAGGTGTGGTTTTGAAATTGTTGAGCGAGGCAGCAGTTTAGGTGTTCACCTATGCTGCCATCTTGGTTTCTCCAAAAGTTATTTTTTATAAAAAGGAGCAACAAAAGTTCTTGGTTAAAGGTGAGAGAGGGAGGAAAGTTACTCCTACAAGAGCCTTCCAACTTTGGCCCCACTTCCTTGATTCCACAGAAAACCAGAGGAAATGGTGATCTAGCAGTGGTCACCAACCTTCTGGACCTCAAGGACCCCCAATGGTCCACAGACCACGGGTTGGCGACCGCTGGTCTAGAAAAGCAAAGGTAAGAACCTCACTGAAGTGGACTTTTGTTTGAGGATGCCTTCATTTTACAAGATTCCCTATCACCCTGACCTTATTGGTTTTTAAATATTGTTTATAAAGATGAATAGTCTGAGAAATAATAGCTGTCAGAATCTGCAATGTGGCATGACAGATAAATAAAAAACATTCTTTAAAAAGTTCTAGCCCAGCCCTGGCTGGTGGCTCACATGGTTGGAGCATTATTCTGTGCACCAGAAGGTTGCAGGTTCACCCCATTTGAGGTGTGTTCAGGGGACAACTGATTCTCTCTCCCGGATTATCTCACACCAATAGAAATATAGCCTTAGATGAGGATTAAAACACAAAGTTCTAGGTCTGCCCTAGCTGATTTGGCTCAGTGGATAGAGCGTTGGCCTGTGGACTGAGGGATCCCAGGTTCGATTCCATTCAAGGGCACATGCCTGGGTTGTGGGCTCAATCCCCAGTAGGGGACGTGCAGGAGGCATCGAGGCAATGATTCTCTCTCATCATTGATGTTTCTCTCTCTTTTCCTCTTTGAAATAAATTTTTAAAAATTTAAAAAAGTTCTAGATCCAAATGTATCATCTGTAAAATCTACTGTGGCCTGTTATTCTCAGTTTAAATTAAAGACACACTCTCTGAATCTATAATAAGATATCAGAAATATTAAAGTTTATAATATGGAAATGCTTTTCACTTTTTGGAAAACAAAAAGGCATAAAATTCTAAGTCATCACCAACTTTCTCTTCTTCCATTGTTAACCTGAAGATAATACTTAATAAATTCTTAACAACTCACAACCTGCAAGTGCAAAGATGGCCATCCGAGTTTCAACATAAATCCCAGTGGGAAAAATATTAGGGCACACGATTCCCTAAAAATAACTTCACTTCTCCAATAATTAACATAATATACGTGTATACCTATTAGAAAACCATTTGTTGTGAATCATATGAATCTTAATTTCTGACACAAGTAGTTACTATTCATCTCATATGAAAATGATCACGGGTAGCTGCAGAATTCTCTTTAGTTCCATTTATTCCAATGTTAAATGTGCATTGTAATGGTGACATACTACTGTACAAGGCAATGTTCATTTCCTTTAATAAAAAATGAGTTTCAGCTAAATCTATCAAAAGCAGCCAAATAGAAAGGCTACGATCATCCCAAATTTTGTAATGTTGCTAAATAGCTATTTTAAAATGCCTTCAAACCCCGCACCAAAACTAGCCAGCAAGTGCATGGCAGATGTTGCCAAAATAGTGTAGCACAAAATATGCTAGTTCTCAAATCTGGCAAGAAATGCAAAAAAATCTAAATTCTGGCCAAGGAACAAGAACAGTTCACATCCACAACCTCTGGACCACGGCCACAGCCACAGCCCTATTACTCTCCTGGCAAGTCACACACTAAAACTGGAAATGATCACCCAGCTTTCAGCCAAGACACCCTATTAAATGAAAACGGCAACCGATGTGCATCATCCAAACAGAAGTCTGTACAATGATCAAGCTGTTCTCCAATCGGAGTCCTGCAAACTGCGGGTTCTCAGCCCGCAGGTCAGGCGCAGTGTAAACTCTTGCTGGGCACGTGCGTCTCAGAGCCCACCGCTGCAGCGCCACAGCCATGCGCAAGAAGGACGCTTGCACGAAAGCCCGCGACGGGTGCGGCGGTACACGGAGGGGAAACTGAATCAGGAAAGTAGCGGAAGCTATGGTGACAGGGCAGAGGGGCACCTCGCGCCCCATACCCTTACCGTCCGCGAGACCTCCCCGCGCCAGTCCGGGGTACCTGTCACCTGCCGCGCAGCCACGACACCAGACAGCTTGCGTACCCTTCCGGCCCAAGCAGGGGGCCGCGCTCCGTTCGGGCGGCACAGAGACGGCGCCGGGGCGGGGCTGGGGGCGGAGACGGCGCCGGCGCCAGTGCCAGTGAGCGGCCGACACGCGCCTTCCCGCGGTTCCGCTCACCAGCCGGCCTCTATGAGGCAGAGTTCAGCAGCTGACTGCCCTTTACTTCCGCTTCCGATTAGTGAGACCCAGAGGACTTCCGGGGAACGAGTCGTGGCTGGGAGGCCCAGAGCGTCGCGCGGCCGCCATCTTGTCTGAGGAGGCCCCGCCTTCCTCGGGGCTCCCGCGCGCGGAGCACGGCCCTCTCTGCTGGAGACGGGAGGCTTTGCCGGGGAAGCCTTTAGGAGAGGGTTTAGCGCTCTTTCCATCTTAGACTCTGGAGCGGTTAAGCGTCCACTTCGTGGACATTCTGTTAACTCCTGTACTCTGCTCCTGTACTCTAAAAGGCTGCGGTTCCTCGAATTCCCGGTCTTGGCACAGACCTAGGGAGGAGTTCCAGCCCGGCCCAGCAGGAGGCAGCCGCGCAATGTTTCTCTAAACACATATCTAGTGAGGATTAAAAACAATTTTTTTTAAAGCACAATAAAGAAAAAAAATGACAATATTTCAGAATACCTTAGTCATTGTTTGAAACCACAAATGTTGTTAGCTCCTGTTTCAGGAAAAGGAAGAGTTCTTAAATTTTATGAAGAATTTTATAAAATTTAATTTTATACTGGCAGTAGCAACTTAATCTACAGGGATTACTTTATCCTTTGAATTATTTGTTTATTTATTTGACAATATAAATCACTATGTAAAATTGTTTTAGGATATGTGACACTGGGCAGATCATTTTACCCATCCAACAATGAATATCTTTAGAGGGTATATTTTCAACTATTAAATCAAAGTGAATTAAAAACCAAAAATAAATTTAAAAGTACGTAAAAGGTGCCTGATCAGTGTGCTCAGTGGTTAGAGTTTCACCTGCACACAGCAGAGTCCCAGGTTGGGTTTCTGGTCAGGGGCACCTACCTGGGTTGCACGTTCCTGGTTGAGGGGGAAGTGGGCAGGGGGGGGGGGCGCAAAATACGTGTCTCCCTCTCCCTCTCCCCTTTCCTCCCTCCTTTCTCCCTTCCTCCTTCCCTCCTTCCCTTCCTCTCTCCCTCCCTTTGTTCCATTCTCTAAAAATCCTCTGGTGAAGATTAACAAAAATATATACATAAAAGGTGTAAAATTTTGACTAGCTTGTTTGTGTGACACAAACCCTTCCCCTGAGAATGCCAGAAGCTTGTTTGTGTCACACAAACGCTTCCCCTGAGAATGCCAGAACAAGGACGGAAACGCTTTTCCTTCACCTAACAGTTGTATGTATGGACTGTGTCTAAGAACTTAAGAGCTGACTGTTGGTTTTTCTGTTCCTTACTAGGACAAAAGGAGTTAAAAATGATTTTAAAGAATGAAAATACATGTTTTAATATTCTTGAGTAAACTTTTTTGTTAGTAGCTTTCCATTGTTTTGTTTTTTTGCCACTGTCTAAATGACTTCAGGTGATGCTTCCAATAAAAAAACAAAACAAGACACAGTTTTTTAAATTCACATTACAGAGCTGATCTTTTTACTTTTTAATTTTTATTATTTAACTTTGTCTTCTGCTCTGTGAAATATAAACACCACAGTTGACCCCAAGAAAATATGTACCTGTTTAGAAGGACTCCTTGTGGTTGACTGAGCCCAAAATCATAACCAGAGTCTAGCAGCCATTGTTTATCAGCAGGGGCTGTGTTTCAGGGAAAACCCACAGACCAGACTGCCAGCCTCCTGTACTCTGCTCCTAGCCTGAATTGATTCTTATTAAGGAGTTCCTGGAATACTATTTTGACCAATGCAATTGAGAGGTTCCTGTCCAATTGGAGCTCTAGAGCTTTAGCCTCATTTGCACCTTCACTGACCAATCAGAACAGCTCCACAATGACCAATCAGAATATGTGGAGCTGGCCAATCAACACAGTGCTCTTTGGATCAGACTGTGCCTTTAGAGTCCTTTGCATAGAAATGGACCAATCAGGTCCTGTGGGCAATCACTTCTCTCTAAATAAGCCAGACTCCCCTTTGTATCAGTGGAGCACAAGTTCTGCTGAGTTGCCCCAATTTCTGCTGAATCATCAGAACAGCAACACTGTAGCTGCAACATTTGAGCTGCTTAAAGTGTCACCCTTAACTAAACCCCACAATGGGAACTCCTGATGGCGTTGAATAAGTGGCAGAGACTATTAGTTGACATCACCAATATTTGCTTAGTTATTAGATACAACTACTAGTGAGAGCTCTGAAGACATTTGGTTTTCCCTTTTCCTAAATCACAGACAATTCAGTGCTATTTTCTTTGAATAAGGACATTTAATTTTTTAAACTTTTTATTTTTAAAGTAGAGGCCCGGTGGATGAAATTTGTGCACTCAGTGGGTTCCTCAGTCAGCCTGTGCCTTCTCACAGTCCAGGAGCCCTCAGAAGATGTCCAACGGATACCCTTGGTGCTGCTATGGAAGCAAAAGAGGCTCCCGCCACTGCTCCTGCACTCTCCATGAGCTCCGCTCAGGGTTTCTGGCTGAGCAGTGCTCCTGCTGTGGGAGTGCACTGACCACTAGCGGGCAGCTCCTGCGTTATGCGTTGAGTGTCTCCCCCCTGGTGGTCAATGCACATCATAGTGATCTGTCATTCTGTTGGTTGGTTGATTTCCATAGTGGCCTTTTATTATATATCTGATTAGAGACCCAGTGCACAAAATCACAAAATTCATGCACTGGGAGCAGAGTGGGGTGGGGGAAGAAGGTGTCCCTCAGCCCAGCCTGCACCTTCTCCAATCTGGGACCCCTCAGGGGATGTCTGACTGCCAGATTAGGCCCAATCTCATGAGTCTAAACCAGCAGTCAGACATCTCTTTCACAAACCAGGACTGCTGGATCCTAACTGCTTGCCAGCCTGCCTGATCGCCCCTAATCGCTTCTGCCTGCCAGCCTGATTGCCCCCAACTACCCACCCCTGCTGGCCTGGTCACCCACAACTTCCATCCCCTGCTGGCCATCTCATGGCAGTCATTTTGTGACAACATGGAATCTTGTGACCACATGGGGGCTGTTATCCTGTGTGCAAGAGCATGACAGTCAATTTGCATATTACCTCTTTATTATATAGGACTAGAGGCCTGGTGCACAACATTCGTGCATGGGGGGTGTCCCTCAGCCTAGCCTACACCTTCTCCAATTTGGGATCCCTCTCTCACAACCCAGGACTGCTGGCTCCTAACTGCTCACCTGCCTGCCTTCCTGATTGCCCCTAACCACTTCTGCCTTCCAGCCTGATCACCCCATATTGACTCCTCTGCCAGCCTGTTTGCCCCTAACTGCCTTCCCCTGCAGGCCTGGTCACTCTTAACTGCCCTCCCCTGAAGTCCTGGTCATCCCCAACTACCCTCCCCTGCAGGCTTCACCACCCCAACTACCCTCCCTTGCAAGCCTGCCCCCCCCTTGCTGGCCATCTTGTGGTGACCATCTTGTGTCTACATGAGGGCAGAATCTTTGACCACATGGGGCCAGCCATCTTAGGTGTTGGAGTGATGGTCATTGTGTATATTACTTTTTTATGAGATAGGATAGAGGCCTGGTGCATGGGTTGAGGACAGCTGGTTTGCCCTGAAGGTTGTCCTGGATCAGAGTGGGTGTTCCTTAGGGGCATGGGGTGGCCTAGGCAAGGGGCCTGTGGTGGTTTGCAGGCTGGCCATACCACCTGGCCACCCAAGTGAAGGCCCTGGTGTCTGGGATTTATTTATCTTCTACAATTGAAACTTTGTACCCTGGAGCAAATCCAAGCCTTCTGCCTGCTCCATGGTGACAGCCATTTCTGTTGGGATATATTTATCTTCTATAATTGAAACTTTGTAGCCTTAAGTGGAAGCCAAGGCAGATCAGGGCTGCAAAAGCTTGGCTTCCCTCATCACCAGACAACCCTAGCCTCCTGCTCTCTCCAGCTCCATGGCTGCTGCCATTTTTGTAGGGATTTATTTATCTTCTATAATTGAAACTTTGTAGCCCAGAGTGAAGACCTGGGCTCGCCAGGGTGTGCGGAAACCTTGGCTTCCTCCATTGCCAGGGAAACCCAAGCCACCCTCCTGCTCTCTCTGTGGCCATAGCCATCTTGGTTGGATTAATTTGCATACTTGCTCCTGATTGGCTGGTGGATATGGCTTGTGGATGTAATGGAGTGATGGTTAATTTGCACATTATTCTTTTATTAGATAGGATAATTATCAGAAGAAGTTGCAAATAAAGTACAGAGAGTACCTTCAGTTGTTTCCCTTAATGATTAAATCTCAATTGTAATACATCAAATCTGAAAATTAAAATTAATATAATGTGTATGTATAGTTTTGTAATTTTATCACATGTATAGATTTATGTAACTACCACCAAAATTCAGATACAGAACTATTTCAGAACCATAAAAATCTCTGATTAGTTAGGGGGAAAAAAGAGACAAGTAGTGGAGCACAGAGGACTTTTAGGATAGTGTAACTATGCTACATTATAGTCTAGTACTGGATGCATTATATTGTTGAACCTATAGAACCCATAGGGTCCAGGATTGAATCCTAATGTAAACTATGGACTTTGGGCAATGATGTGTCAATGTAGGTTCATCAATTGTAACAAATCTACCACTCTGATGAAGGTTGTTGAAAATGCGGGAAGCCATGCAAGGCAGGATGTAGAAGAACTCTGCACTTTTGCTCATTTTACTGTGTCTCTAAAACTGCTCTAAAAAGTATAAACATATTTTTGAAATGGAATACTTCATGAATTTGTGTCATTTTTGCTCAGAGAACATACTAATCTCTGCAGCATTCCAATTTTTAGTATATGGTAAAAGTGAGCACTACAGTACATTTAAAATGGAGAACTCATACATTTTAAACATGGAAAATACATAAAAAGATAAACTAACTGTGCTCATTTTAAAATGAGGACAAAGAACACTCAGACTTTAAATATAAGTACTATGCTTTATTTTTTAGAATAGTTTTAATTTTACAGAATTGAACAGATAATTCATATGGTTCCATATACCCAACACCCAATACAGAGTTTCTGATATTAACATCTTGCATCGTTGTCGCACATTAGAATTACATAAATACAATGGAATATTATAAATTATTTTAAAATGAAATAACTTCCAAACCACATATCGAAAATATATAAAGGACCCTTAAAATTCAATATTGTAGAAATAATGCTTTTACTATTAATTTCACTTCATAGTTTACATCAATACTTACTCTTAGCATTGCAGTTTATTTATTTATTTTTTTTAAATTAAATCTTTATTATTCAGATTATTACATTTGTTTTTCTTTTTTCCCCTCCATAGCACCCCTCCACCCAGCTCCCACCTTTCCCTCCCTCCCGTTGACCTCATCCATAGGTGTATGATTTTTGTCCAGTCTCTCCCTGTATACCCCACACCCCTTTCCCCCTAAGAATTATCAGTCACAGGTGGGTCTGGAGCAGGAAGTCCTCCGTGGGCTCCGCCATGAGTGACTCTTAAGTCCGCTGGCCGATGCTCTACCCACTGAGCACACCTCCTCCTGCTGCCACAGCAGCAGCACACACACGTGGAGGGGGGCGGGGGGCCGCGGGGTCAGAGGGGTTAAGGGAACCAGCACCGGTGCTGGCTCCTGCAGGTCCGGCCCAGCCCGAGCCGCAGCAGAAGCCCTGAGGGCAGGTGCCCTGGCGGCTCGAGAGCCGAGGACGCACCGCTCAGCCTCAGCCTCAGTGTGAGGGTCTCAGCACCTCAGCCTCAGCACGAGGGTCTCGGCGCCTCAGCCTCAGCACGAGGGTCTCAGCCTCAGCCTCAGAACGAGGGTCTCAGCGCCTCAGCCTCAGCCTCAGCACGAGGGTCTCCGCCTCAGCCTCAGCACGGGGGTCTCCGCCTCAGCCTCAGCAGGAGGGTCTCAACCTCAGCCTCAGTGCGAGGGTCTCAGCCTCAGCCTCAGCACGAGGGTCCCAGCCTCAGCCCCAGCCTCAGCACGAGGGTCTCAACCTCAGCCTCAGTACGAGGGTCTCAGCCTCAGCCTCAGCACGAGGGTCTCAGCGCCTCAGCCTCAGCCTCAGCGCGAGGGTCTCAGCCTCAGCCTCAGCACGAGGGTCTCAGCCTCAGCCTCAGTACGAGGGTCTCAGCCTCAGCCTCAGCACGAGGGTCTCAGTGCCTCAACCTCAGCCTCAGCACGAGGGTCCCAGCCTCAGCCCCAGCCTCTGCACGAGGGTCCCAGCCTCAGCCCCAGCACGAGGGTCTCAGCCTCAGCCTCAGCACGAGGATCTCAGCGCCTCAGCTTCAGCACGAGGGTCTCGGCGCCT
>JAAGEH010000267.1:37752-60209 GCA_011751065.1 Lasiurus cinereus | reverse complement strand
CACCCCCCTGAACGTAAGACCCGGCGCCTCTTTGGGAAACAGGGTAAGGCCAGGGCCATGAGAAGCACCTGAGCCTTATAACCTAAGTGGGAGCTCAAGGCATGACATGTTGAATGAATTCCATGGGAAACACACACACACACACACACACACACACACACACACACACACACACACACTCATTGTGTCTGTTGTCGGCTCCAAAGCGTGCTCCGGTCAACAGCACCCTCATCCCTGTGTGTGTGTGTGTGTGTGTGTGTGTGTGTGTGGCATGCAGAGGTGCCTCATGCGAATCAGGCTCGGCGGCTGCCTCCGGCCTGTGTCGAGCACGGATGCCAGACCTACGACCCCTGAGCTGTGGGGGCTCGGTCAGGAGGCCCCCCAGCGATGCCTGAGGGCTCCCACACCTGCTGACTCCCTGGTCTTCTCCGCACTGAGTCACCTCACGAGGAAGACTCTCTGAGGGTGGCTCACGAGCCGGAGAAGACGGATGAAGTTTCCTGGATTTAAAAAAAAACACGAATCAGTGAGCCCCGGCTGGTGTGGCTCAGTGGATAGAGCGGCTCGGCCTGCGGAAGGAAGGGTTTCGGATTCGATTCTGGTCGAGGGCACGTGCCCGGGGTGGCAGCCCCAACCCCAGTAGGGGGCATGCAGGAGGCAGCCCATCCATGATTCTCTCTCATCATGGATGCTTCTCTCTCTCCCTCTCCTTTCCTCTCTAAAATCAATATCACTATATAGTAGTAGATACAAACTCAAACAATATCTATGGTAAATCCATTAAACAATTTAATTAGCCGGGACCGGTTTGGCTCAGTGGATAGAGCGTCAGCCTGCAGACTGAAGGGTCCCAGGTTCGATTCTGGTCAGGGGCAGTACCTTGGTGGTGGGCACATCCCCAGTAGGAGGTGTGCAGGAGGTGGCTGATCGATGTCTCCCTCTCATCGATGTTTCTCATTGATGTTTCTTTTTTTTTTTAATATATTTTATTGATTTTTTTTACCGAGAGGAAGGGAAAGGAGGGATAGAGAGCCAGAAACATTGATGAGAGAGAGACATCGATCAGCTGTCTCCTGCACAGCCCCCTACTGGAGATGTGCCCACAAACAACATACATGCCCTTGACCAGAACTGAACCTGGGACCCTTCATCCACAGGCCGATGCTCTATCCACTGAGCACACTGGTTTCTTCATCAATGTTTCTAACTCTCTATCCCTCTCCCTTCCTCTCTGTAAAAAAAAATCAATAAAATATATTAAAAAAAACCAATTTAATGAGTATATATGAAGAGAGATAAAACTCTGGCCCCTCAGCAGAGAAAAAGCCCTAGAAAATAACCTTTGATCATGGAACTTGACTGAAAAAATAAGGAATTAAGCCGAGACCGGTTTGGCTCAGTGGATAGAGCATCGGCTTTTGGACTGAAAGGTCCCAGGTTCGATTCCGGTTGGGGGCATGTACCTTGCTTGTGGGCACATCTCCACTGTGGGGCGTGCAGGAGGCGGCTGACCGATGTCTCTCTCTCATTGATGTTTCTGACTTTCTATCTCTCTCCCTTCCTCTCTGTAAAAGATCAATAAAATATATTTTTAAAAAATTGAGGAATTAAAATACCATTTCACCGTGTATTATTGAACAGACCCTCCTTTAGCCTGTCTCACGGGGGCCTCTGGGAATTCCAATGACCTTTATTCTGGACAAGGAGCCGTTGTCTCTTAAATGATTCTATTTTGATTTGGCTCGAAAACAAAGTCCCCTTTCCCCTACCCTGCATTATCCCTATTGTATGTTATTTGGTCTTTGATATTCTGGGTCCATCCTAAGCCATCGCCCATTTTGTTGCAAAAAAAAAAAAAATCACAGGATTAAAAAAAAACCACAATTCGTTTCTTGGAAATGTGTGATTCTCCCCAGACCTGCCTGCCTCTCCTCCTGGGGCGCATTCCAGGAATTCTGCCGTGGAACCTGCTTTCGCCACGGGCCCACCTGCAATTGACCAAAAAAAGAAATACAGACCCAAACCCGCATCTGGCCGGCTTTGTCTGCCCTTCGCCCCAGCCCGGCCTCAGACGGCAGGCCCCTAGGATTTCAATAACCCCTTTCTCTAGGTTGGCGGTTACGGTAAAAGCCTAACCCGGCCAGAAATCCTTGAGGGTGTGTCCTCAGAAGGTCCTGGAGCCTTCCAGAGAAAGGAGACAGATTTCTTTCCTGGTGCAGGAACAGCCTGGAGGAGTGATCACGGGATTTGCCTCGGGTGATGAAGGCAGAGATAGGGTACCTGCTTATCTCCGGGAGATTATCTTTCCACCCAAGCTAGGCAACTGCCAAAAAAAAAAAAAAAAACCCAAAAAATCTGGCGCTAAGGTAGCAGGTCCTGAGTCCTGCCTGTCTCTGCACCGAGAGCCCACAGCTCCCCAATCACCGGGGCAGCTGGGTAAACATTCCCGTTACCCACGATGCCAGGGCAGACTCCCGTAGGCTCGGTGCAGTTGCCAATACAGTGGTACCTCGAGATACGAGTGCCCTAACATACGAGATTTTTGAGATACGAGCCGTCGAGCGAGCGATTTTTGCTTCGAAATACAAGCAACCGTTGAGATAGGAGTCATCGCGCGGATCGGCCGGCTGCACACGACCCACCCGTTTACCGCGACTCGAGCGTCTCATAGTTTCCCACGCCTCAAGGTGACGGAACGAATTAAACTCGTATCTCGAGGTACCACTGTAATTGGTGCTTTCTTAGAAGTGTCTTTCTAGAAAAATAAAGAGAGAGAGGGAGAGACTACTGAAAACAAGCAGAGGAGTGAGGGGGTGCTATTTTCTGCTTGTTATTTTTTTTTTGGGGGGGGGAGTTGGGGCTCATTCTAGCTCTTGCTTTCCCTGGAGAGACTGTAAATGAAACCCTGAGAAAGGTTAAGTCCCAGATACACGTTCAACTGCCTCGAAGGCACTGATTCCAGCCCTCTCGCCTTCCAGGAGTGGAACGCAAACTGGATGAGTGAGGAGCGAACCCTGACACCCGGCCGGTCAGGTGAGGAGGGAACAGGCAAGTGGAGGAAAAGTCAACCTGGAGGCGGGGGGTGGGGAGGAAAGGGGAAAAGAGTGAGAGAGGTCCCTCCCTCCATCACAGGCCCCGGGCCAGGTACAGAAGGCCATCAGGGTGGCAGGCCCGGGTGCCTAGCGAGGGGTCACCAGGAGGGGCGGGGTCTCGCCCCCAGGGGGTCTCTGCCTCCCCTGGCGTGCCGCTGACCAGGCAGTTGGGACCCCCTGACCTTTGCTCCCGAGAGATACCATCGAGGCCTCGGCTGGGATTCAGCGCCCGAGAAGCCAGCACTGTAGCCGGGCTGGCTGCCTGGACCGAGGAGCCCCTGGCCTGGGGCCGCCAGTCCCTCCATGGGGACCGCAGCCCTGATGGACACTGGGCACCCCTGGGGAGTGCTGAGCGTCCTCCTGAGATCCCCCCTCCCAGAATCTCCACCCTTAAAGTCTCTGCCCTTAGAACCCTTGCCCTTTCCCTCCGGGGAGAAGTTTCTGCTTTCCCTCCCGGCTCGCAGCCCCCCAGGCACATTCCCCATGAGCTGCCTCACCCCAGCTCCAGGGACCCTCCTCTACCGGCTTCTCTCCCTCCCCCAGCCCTGTCTCCCAGGAATTACTCTCCCCCCTCTGCCAGTCACCCAGGAAACGTCTCTCACCGCTGTGGTCTCGCCTCTGAATTCGTTCCTGGCCAGAACCCAAGGACCGAGGTTGCTGAACCCAGATTTTTTGATCAGAGGGGGGAGGGCCCGGGTCCGACTCCAGATGCCGTTCCTGCCACCTACCACGTGCACCTCGATATCTCCAAGTGATGTTCCCATGATCCACGGGTGCACAGGAGTCTGTCATCTCACCGTGCCCCAAGGCCTGGGGCTTCCCCGTAGGAAGTAGCACGTTTCTCTCTTGTTTCAGAAGGTTCCTGCCCACAGATGCATAACAGCCGAACCGGTGTGGCTCAGTGGACGGAGCGTCGGCCTGCGGACTGAAGGGCCCCGGGTTCGATTCTGGTCGGGGGCAGGGATCTGGGTGTCAGGCACATCCCCAGTGGGGGGTGTGCAGGAGGCAGCTGATGGATGTTTCTCTCTCATTGATGTTTCTAGCTCTCTCCCTCTCCCTTCCTCTCTGACATCAATAAAAATACACACATATAAAAAGCCGAAACCGGTGTGGCTCAGTGGATAGAGCCTCGGCCTGCAGACTGAAGGGTCCCAGGTTCGATTCCGGTCGAGGGCATGGACCTGGATGGCGGGCACACCCCCAGTGGGGGGCGTGCAGGAGGCAGCTGATCGATGTCTCTCTCTCATCAATGCTTCTAGCTCTCTGTCCCTCTCCCTGCCTCTCTGTAGAAAATCGATAAAATAAAAACACATCGCGGTGATTTATCCGCACTATGTAGCAGAAGAACAGAGCCCGTCCCTGTGCTGCCGAAGAGATTCTTGGGGCAGGAGGGCGCCATCTGTCACGCGCGTGCCACCCCCTGGAGCCCAGCGCGGAAGCCGCAGAGGAGCCGGGAAATTGATCGGGAAGGGAATTCCCACAGACGCGGCTGCAGCCCGCTGTGCTCCCCGGAGACCCCAGGATCAGGTGGCGTGGGGTGTTTGATTCATTAGCTCCTGCTTGTTAGCTGGCGGCGAGGTCCCCGCCCGGCCCTCTGAGCTCTCAGACGTGGAGGGGGAGAGGGGACAGGAGCTGGGGGGAGGGGGGGGCAGAAGAAGAGGCTGGGGGAGACAGAGCCACCTTTGACCTCACAACAGGTGCTTAGGATCGGGGGCCGCGGTCGGCAAACTCGTGAGTCCACAGAGCCACATACCAACAGCACAACGATGGAGATTTCTTTGGAGAGCCACATTTTTTTAAACTTAAACTTCTTCTGCCGAAACCGGTGTGGCTCAGTGGATAGAGCGTCGGCCTGCGGACTGAAAGGTCCCAGGTTCGATTCCGGTCGGGGGCATGTACCTTGCTTGCGGGCACAACTCCAGTAGGGGGCGTGCAGGAGGCGGCTGATGGATGTCTCTCTCTCATCGATGTTTCTGACTTTGTATCCCTCTCCCTTCCTCTCTGTGAAAATCAATAAAATATATTAAAAAAAAAAAGATCAGACCCGGTCTTACTTTCAGGGAAACAGGGTAGGTCAACGCTCCACCCCTGAGCCACGCCGGCCCGAGCTGAGCGTCTTAAAACCATCTATCCATTCTGCCAATTACCCGTATTTCCCGGCGTCGAAGACGACCGGGTGTAGAAGACGACCCCCGACTTTTCCAGTTAAGATATAGAGTTGGGGATATACTCGCCCTCTAAGACGACACCCCGGTGTCTAAGAAGACCCCCGACTTTTGAGAAGGTTTTCCTGGGTTAAAAAGTCGTCTTCTACGCCGGAAAATACGGGTATTTCTCTCTACACCTGCTCCGAGATGTCAGGGAGCAATACTGAGATGGGTGACAAGTGACGAGGGGCAATATGGGGGGTCGGCGTGCTTCTCACCGAGAGGCCCCCCAGCCCCCCGTTCGGTGTGGCCCCACCACCTCCCACCTGTCTGACAGCGCCGGCTCTCTCGTGGGGCATCTCTGCCAACGGCCTGTCTCGCCTCTGCTCCAGACTAAACTGTGAGAGCGGCCTCTGGTCACACCCCCCTGTGTATGAAGCTGATGGGGCCCCCTGTTGCCTGAAGACTGGAACTCATCCATCTCGGCTCTGCACCCCCGGATCTCAGGAGCTCGCCATCGCAATGCTGTCCCTCATCTGTCTGCACGAGCACCCGAGTCCTCCGGGCCCCAAAGTTTTTATTTTTTCTAGCAGAAACCGGTGTGGCTCCGTGGATAGAGCGTCGGCCTGCAGACTGAGGGGTCCCAGGTTCGATTCCGGTCAAGGACATGCACCTTGGTGGCGGGCACATCCCCAGTAGGGGGTGTGCAGGAGGCGGCTGATGGATGTTTCTCTCTCATCGATGTTTCTAACTCTCTATCCCTCTCCCTTCCTCTCTCTAAAAAATCAATAAAATATTTTAAAAAAGTTTTCATTTTTTCTAGCAGAAACCGGTGTGGCTCAGTGGATAGAGCGTCGGCCTGTGGACTGAGGGGTCCCAGGTTCAATTCCGGTCAAGGGCATGGACCTTGGTGGCGGGCACATCCCCAGTAGGGGGCGTGCAGGAGATGGCTGATGGATGTCTCTCTCTCATCCCTGTTTCTAACTCTCTGTCCCTCTCCCTTCCTCTCTCTAAAAAAATCAATAAAATATTTTTTAAAAAGTTTTTATTTTTTCTTGCATTGCACGTACTCACGGCCTCTTCCATGCACCATCACACCTGCAGGAAGTGTGTTATTTCTTCACATTGCATCTTACTTCGTGTTTTTCTCAAAATGTATTTCATTGATGTCAGAGAGAAGGGGAGAGGGAGGGAGAGAAACATCCATGATGACAGAGAATCACGGATCGGCTGCCTCCTGCACGCCCCCCCCCCATGGGGATGGAATACGCAACCCGGGCCTGTGCCCTTGACCAGGAATCAAACCATTAACAATCCTGTTTACCTCGAACCCTAAACTCCTACAGCTGCTTTCCCACCACGGCAAGGCTGCCAGCACCCTCACCTGGCTTCTGAGCACCCTAAAAGTGTCTTGCCCCATCCCTACGTCGATGCTTAACCACTGAGTCACGCCAGCCGGGCTTATTTTTCTTTTTAAAATATGCTTTTTATTGATTTGAGAGAGAGAGAGGAAGGGAGAGGGATAGAGAGAGAGAAACATTGATGAGAGAGAAACATCACTGATTGGCTGGCCCCCAACTGCCCCCTACTGGGGACTGAGCCCGAAACCCAGGCATGTGCCCGGCTGGTGTGGCTCAGTGATTGAGCGTCGACCTAAACATCAATAGAAAAAAATATCCTCAGGTGAAGATTAAAACAAACAAACAGACAAACAAAAAGATTTGAAGTATGGGTGGCCGATCAATGATTCTCTCTCACCATTGATGTTTCTCTCTCTCTCTCTCCCTCTCCCTTTCCCTTCCTCTCTGAAACATCAATAAAAGTGGATATTTTAAAAAGCAAATATTGATGTAAAGAGTCTTCCACCTCTCTGTTCTCTTAGCAAATGAAGTCCATTCTGAGCCCTCCCACTGCGCAGAGACCAAGGGTTTGACCTACAAACTGGACAATTATCTTGATATTTTATTTTATTATTTATTTTATTTTATTTTATTTATTTTATTTTATTTTATTGAATTTTACAGAGAGGAAGGGAGAGGGATAGAGAGTTAGAAACATCGAGGAGAGAGAGACATCGATCAGCTGCCTCCTGCTGGGAATGTGCCCGCCACCACGATCCATGCCTTTGACCGGAATCGAACCCGGGACCTTTCATTCTGCAGGCCGATGCTCTACCCACTGAGCCACACCGGTTTCAGCTCCCCTTGATTTTTAAAAATCGGTCTCGGGGATGTGGTTAGTGATGGGGAATGCCCCCCCAAAAGTCCGCCGGATGGCCCCAGCTCCGGTCCCAGGAGGGAATAACATTCAGTCCCTGGTGCAGTGGCTGAGCCAAAAGACAGTCACTATGTACGGGCTGATCCGCGGGCGCTGGGGACGGCTCCTCGCAGCCGCTAAACAAGAATCCGTGAGGCCCTTGACCTTGCCCCCCGTTTCGCAGCAAACCCGCCGGCGCCCTCTTCACGCTGTCACCTCCCTCTCACTCTGGCCGCGGCTTCGAGGTCCAGCTGCCGCCTTAGGACTGGGGACTCCAGAGAGAGAGAGTTGTTCTCTCATGTCTGGACCACATGTTTACATGAGCGGAGTCTGTGTTTACCCAAGTCCTTTTAAGTCTCAGTGTGGTTATCCCCGTCTCAAAAGGCGACAGCGATGCTTGCTTTAAAAAAAAAATTATATATATCTTATTGATTTTTTACAGAGAAGAAGGGAGAGGGAGAGTTAGAAACATCAATGAGAGAGAGAGATCAGCTGCCTCCTGCACGCTGTTGCTCGGGACACTTTGTGGAGAGCGTCACATGCAGTAAGACAGCAGCAGAGGATGTACACAGTGGACCGTGTCAACACGTCGAACCATTCCATCTGAAGTCAAAGGTCTGACAGCCCAGAGCCCCAAATGGGGAAGTTGAGGAACCGTTAATTCGGCCAGACTGGGAGACTTCCCAGAACTTAATTGCTTGTTTAAATATCCAGTTGATGATGTCATATATATTTTTAAAATATATTTTATTGATTTTTTACAGAGAGGAAGGGAGAGGGAGTTAGAAACATCGATGGGAGAGAAACATCGATCAGCTGCCTCCTGCACCCCCCCAACTGGGGATATGTCTGCAACCAAGGTACATGCCCTTGACCGGAATCGAACCTGGGACCCTTCAGTCCACAGACCAACGCTCTATCCACAGAGCCACACTGGTTTTGGCTGATGATGTCATATTTGTGGCAAGGATTTTTTTTTTTAACCAATTGGCTTGTTGATTGAAATGTGTATTATTTATTTAAAAATATATAGTGCCAAAACCGGTGTGGCTCCGTGGATAGAGCATCGGTCTGCGGACTGAAAGGTTCGATTCCGGTCGCCCCACAGTGGAGATGTGCCCGCAAGCAAGAAACATGCCCCCGACCGGAATGGAACCCGGGACCCCCCAGTCCGCAGGCTGAGGCTCCATCCACCGAGCCAAACCGGTCTCGGCTGTTGATGTTTACCAGGCGCATGGATGGGGCAAGGCGCTCCTAGCGGAGCACCAGCCAGGTGGGGGTGCTAGCAGTCTTGCCGGGGTGGGAAAGCAGCTGTAGTGGGAGTTGAGGGTTCGCCGGTAAACAAGGATGGGGGTGAACACACAACTCTTTGCGTGGAGAACCGAGAAAATCCAGAAATATCTGGAGCTTGGGCAGTTACATTTCTAAAGGACCCAGGGGTGGAAGTGGCATCAAAGAGGAGGTGGAGCCAAAACCGGTGTGGCTCAGTGGATAGAGCGTCGGCCTGCGGACTGGGGGGGTCCCAGGTTCGATTCCGGTCAAAGGCATGTACCTTGGTGGCGGGCAGATCCCCGGTGGGGGATGTGCAGGAGGCAGCTGATCGATGTTTCTCTCACATCGATGTTTCTAACTCTCTATCCCTCTCCCTTCCTCTCTGTGAAAAATCAATAAAATATATATATATTTTTTTTAAAAAAAGAGGAGTTGGAATATCATGGGTAAGACCGTATTTTGGGACGGATGCTAACGAGAAAGAATCGGTGACTTTTGCGACGCCGTGAAGCAGAACCTCGAAGAAAACGTAAATGTTTCTGGAACACGTACATTTTTCTGAAAAATGCTAAAAGGAAGCGATCCTTAACTCCTCCGCCAGGCCAGGAAGAGGGGAGCAGGGAAACCTCGAGAAAGAAGGGGAAATGAAAGAATAGCGCATAATGGCCACGTCACAGAGGGGGCACCAATAACACCCAACGCTGATCTTTGAACAGCCCAAGGAGATAAACTTCTCAGAAGAGTGATACCATCAGAAAACCAAACCAAACCAAACAAAAACACCCACAAATTCCCAGCGTGACCGTGGATTCCACAGACATTAAGGAGGTCAAGAGAAAGACATCAGGAGGCTGACACTCATCCACTGAGCCAAACTGGTTTGGGCCCATTGATTTTTTTTTTTTTTTTAGAGAGAGGGAAAGACCAGGAGAAACAACCATGTGAGAGAGACACATCAATTGGTTGCTTCCTGCATGTGCCCCAACCAGGGTCCCGGCCAAGGAGGAGCCTGCAACCCAGGTCCATGCCCTTGACCGGAATCGAACCTGGGACCCTTCAGTCCGCAGGCCGACGCTCTATCCACGGAGCCAAACGGGTGGCTTGATGTTTTTTTAGCAGTTAGGAATACAATCGATGATAATTGAGTGCCACGTGCCACTGGCAGAAATAAGACCAAAGTAAGTGGAGAAGCAGATTGTGACCCTCTCATAAAACTGCGAGTCGATCCCAAGTGGGTTTGTGGACTGAATACAGCCCGTGCGAGGTGTATATGGAAAACGAAAAGCTGACTTTAAAGTTCAGACTAACATGCAAAGGGCAAGAATAGTTAAATTCTTTTTTTTTTTAAATACATTTTTAAAAAAAAATATATTTCATTGGCTTTTTACAGAAAGAAAGAGAGAGGGATAGAGAGTTAGAGACATCGATGAGAGACATCAATCAGCTGCCTCCTGCACGCCCCCCACTGGGAATGTGCTTGCAACCAAGGCACATGCCCCATGCCCGGGACCCTTTAGTCTGCAAGCTGACGCTCTATCCACTGAGCCAAACCGGTTTCGGCTTAAATACATTTCTTAATTGATTTCAGAGAGGAAGGGAAAGGGAGAGGGAAATAGAAACATCAACGATGAGAGAGAATCATGGATCGGCTGCCTCTTGCTGGGGATCGAGCCCGCAACCCAGGCCTGTGCCCTTGACCGGGAATCAAACCTTGACCTCCTGGTTCATAGGTCCGATGCTCAATCACTGAGCCACACTTGACTGAGCGAGTTAAATTAGCTCATGTCCACAAACATGAAGAAGTATTTTAAAGCTATAATCATTTAAATAGTGTGGTATTAGTAGAAATATAAAGAGATTAAAAAGTCTACTCCTATACAATGAGCTAATTTGCATGAAGTGCTACAATGCCATCGGGGAAAATAGTCCTTTAAACATTGGCCGCTGAATACATCATCTATATATTTCATTCTGATTTCCCAGAAGGTAAAACTATTCTCATACGGAGTCACCAGCCACATGTTCTCTCTTAGGCTACTACTTCCGACGGTGTGATTTTTATTGCCTAAACATGGCAGCCTGTGCCTTGATTAAAAACACAATTCGCCGAAACCGGTGTGGCTCAGTGGATAGTGCGTCAGCCTGCAGACTGAAGGGTCCCAGGTTCGATTCCTGTCAAGGGCATGGACCTTGGTGATGGGCACATCCCTAGTGGTCCCTAGGTCGACGCTCAACCTCGGAGCCCCACCGGCGGGCTGGGCAGCAGTCAGGAAGCTGCATGTTCCAGAGAATTCGATTGAGGGTACAATGTCACCAACCCCATGCAGTGGGCGCAGGTGCACGCGTGTGGGTGTCTGTGAAGAGCATGGGGTGCTGTCTCCAGACTCTCAAAGCCATCCTCCCTCGCCCCCCAACCCGGCTCCCACAAGGCCAGGGCCTCTGCCAAGGGAGTAGCTTCTTTCTCCGCCCACCGGGGCCTCTGGATTTGCCGCCCAGCGTTGAGGTTTCAGGCCCCTCCCCTGGCCTGCACCCCCAGCTTCTTTTCTCGTCAGAAGGACGCGGATCCTGATGTTTCACAGGTCCCGCTCCCTTCCATTCGTGCCTGGATCTGGGTGCCTTCCCGCGAAGCCGGAATCTGCGTTTGGCCCCGAATCTCCTCCTCTCCTCGGGGCTGGCACCCAGCGGCCGCCCCCCCTCCACGTTCCAGGATCTGGTGGTGGTTGTTATTGTTAACTCTTATCTGTTTCTGGGAAGCTTTGGAAACAGTCCGATTTTTTTTTTTTGCTTTTTTTTTTTCTTTCCCCGAAACATTCTCAGCGTCCCTAGCTCACAGGAATTCATAGGAATTGGATGTTCTCTGGGGATTTTAGGCCGACAGATTCCAGAACGTTCTCTTCTGCTTTTATCCTCCCGTTCTCCTATACAAGGATAGTTTCCGGCTTAACCTAAGGCAGCGGTTCTCAACCTGTGGGTCGCAACCCCTTGGGGGTCGAACGACCCTTTCACAGGGGTCACCTAAGACCATCGGAAAATGCAGATATTGACATCACGATGCATAACAGTAGCAACATTTCATGGTTGGGGGTCACCACCCCATGAGGAACTGTATGCAAGGGTCACGGCCTTCAGAAAGGTTGAGAACCACTGCCTTAAGGGGTCTTTGGCTCCCATCATCCATTGCAACAAACTTCCAGATCTGGAGAGAAATTCACTCCCTGGCTCCTGAGAGGTCATCAGAGGTTAGAAAGTAAAATTGGCCCTGACTGGTGTGGCTCAGTGGATAGAGCGTCGGTCTGCGGACTGAAGGGTCCCGGGTTTGTTTCCGGTCAGGGGCATGGACCTTGGTGGCGGGCACATCCCCAGTAGGGAGTGTGCAGGAGGGAGGCAGCTGATGGATGTCTCTCTCTCATCGATGTTTCTGGCTCTCTATCCCTCTCCCTTCCTCTCTGTAAAAATATTAATAAAATATACATATAAAAAAAGTAAAATTGCTCCATTCCATTCAGTAAAGGAAGATACACGACGTGGCTTCATTCACAGGGCACAGTGCCTGCCACCTGGCAACATTCATGAAGTTCATGCTTTTTTATGAAAAAACTTAAATATATTTTTATTGATTTCAGAGAGGAAGGGGGAGAGAGGGAGGGTGAAAAACAATGTCTAGAGAGAATCCTGGATTGGCTGCCTCCTGCACGCCCCACACTGGGGATCAAGCCCACAACCCGGGCCTGGGCCTTAACCGGGAATCGAACCCTGACCTCCTGGTTCCTAGGTCGATGCTCAGTCACTGAGTCACGCGCGGCCAGACAGTTCATGCTTGACTCAGACAAAGATAGCAGCCGAGGGCCACCCTACATTTCCTTCCAGTCCCCGGGGGCAGATGGTGTGTCAATAGCTGGGTGAGGGGACAGCGGACGGGGATAGGACCCAAGGTTTGAAAATCAGATTTTGCGGGCTGCTTTCCCGACGTTTTGAAAGACAATTAGGGACTGTCTCCTGTGGACCGGGACATTGGGGTTTTCTCTGTGGGTAAGAGGTGCACATGTTGAAGAGGCAAAAAAACAGCCGGGCGCATTACGTCATCATCCGCATGTTCGGGTGGATGGAAGCTGATCATTTAGCGAAGACTCCTCCCTGGCTCATCAGTCCATCTTCCTGTGGAGGGCACCCTGAGACTGGCCACATGCCCTGCTGAGGAGGTGGGCGGACAGGATTCAGGGGTGGCCCTGGGGTTGAGCTTTGAACAAGGAGGTCAGGGTTCGATTCCCGTTCGATGCCCAGCTCAGACCCGGGTCCAGTTCATTCCTGTGCTTCCAGTCTGGGTGCTGCTGTGAAATGTGGGGTTTCCTTGTCCCAGAGAAGGTCAGGGGGGTCGCAGAAATGAAGTCATCACGATGACCTTGAACCCAAGCCATTGGAGAGTTGGGTCCATAATCCCCCTTTCTTACAGAGCTGGATGCAGGAGGATTCTAACTGTGGGTAACCGTCATCTTTTTTTTTTTTTAATTTAAAGATATTTTATTGATTTTTTTACAGAGAGGAAGAGAGAGGGACAGAGTTAGAAACATCGATGAGAGAGAGACATCCATCAGCCGCCTCCTGCACGCCCTCCACTGGGGATGTGCCCGCAACCAGGATACATGCCCTTGACCGGAATCGAACCTGGGACCCGTCAGTCTGCAGGCCGACGCTCTCTCCACGGAGCCACACCGGTTTCGGCTGGTAACCGTCATCTTCACCGTAATACCCAAGCACAAAGCTGATCATTGATCAGGGTAGGCACCTCCTGGCGAGCTATAAAACTCCACCGGGCGGTCCTTCCGTGAAACGATGAAAAGCACCTGAGAACGAACTCACTTCTGGGTTTTCGCAGGGAGAAGAGAGAACGCCAGTCGCCTAGTAAATCCCCGAAGACCAAGAGCGGCTGCCTCCTCTCACACCCCCTGTTCCTCTTGGTCCCTCCAGATCCGCGGTTCTCAACCTGTGAGTCGAGACCCCTTTGGGGGTCGAACGACCCTTTCACAGGGGTCGCCTAAGACCAGCGGAAAACACCCATTTCCCATGGTCTGAGGAACCAACACACCGCTCCTCGGCGTAGCAAAGTGTAGCCATGTCGTTTACTGTTGTCCTAGGAAGACTGTTACCCATGCTGCACCACGATTCAAGACAACATTTCATTTATTTGTCATTAGACATAAATATTTCACAATATATAATTACATATTGTTTTTGTGATGAATCCCTAGGCTTTAATAATGTTCAATTTGTAACAATGAAAATACATCCTGCATATCAGGTATATTTTTTTAAATATATTTTACTGATTTTTTACAGAGAGGAAGGGAGAGAGATAGAAAGTCAGAAACATCGATGAGAGAGACACATCGATCAGCCGCCTCCTGCACACCCCACTGTGGAGATATGCCCACAAGCAAGGTACATGCCCCCGACCGGAATCGAACCCGGGATCTTTCAGTCCGCAAGCCGACGCTCTATCCACTGAGCCAAACCGGTCTCGGCCATATCAGATATTGACATGACAGTTCATAACAGTAGCAAAATGACAGTGATGAAGTAGCCACGGAAATCATTTTATGGTTGGGGGTCACCACCCCATGAGGAGCTGTCTTAAAGGGTCGCGGCCTTAGGAAGGTGGAGAACCGCTGCGTCAGATCCCAACCCAAGCCGGCCCCCAAATCCCGACCTCCCCGACGGTGCTTATGGCTCAGTGACGTCAGCCGAGATGAGCGGCCCGTTAACGGAGGGCCGTTCGGCTGCCCTGGCTGAAGAATGCACGGGGGGAGGGGGGGGGAGGGTAGCGTTCAGAGGCGTCACCCAGTTTATCCCGGGGATCAGGCCTGTTTACCTCCGCACATTCCAGGCTGCTGGGCCGAACTGAGGGCAAGTTGAAAGGCGGGGGAGCTTAGGGCAGGTCACGGCCTTGAGACGGCTCCGCTGTGTTCTGCCAAGGAGTGATAGTCATAGTGAGAAGGATAAACTATAAATATCAAATGAGAGCTGGGTGTGACATCTTAGAGCAGTGGTTCTTCACCTTCCTAAGGCCGAGACCCTGGCATACAGCTCCTCATGGGGTGGTGACCCCCAGCCATGAAATTTTGCTACTGTGATGCATCGTGATGTCAATATCTGCATTTTCCGAGGGTCTTAGGCGACCCCTGTGAAAGGGTCGTTCGATCCCCAAAGGGGTCGTGACCCACAGGTTGAGAACCGCTGTATTAGAGAGTGGCATGAAGTGTGAACGTCCTTAGAAGAGAGGTGCATGTAAGAGAGAGATAAAGAAGTGTGCGCCCCACATGTGAGAGCAGAGGGCAGGACCCCTGGCACCGCTGATCAGACACTGAAGACGCCCACTGAGCACCGAAAAGGGAGCAAGCTCCGCAGGAGATCAGAGCCGCTGGTCTGCCCTCCATAGCCGGCCGCTCTCCGCTCCCCTTCCTGCACCTGCCCCAGCTCTGCGCTCTGCCGTGGACCCTGGGTCCGAGCCGTGAGCCACAAGCTGAGGCCTCTATGAGACGCTGAGCCTCAGCTGCCACGTCCAACGTCCAGTGTGTGTGTCTGTCGGCGCGGACCTCCGGGTGCCTGTCGAGGTCTGGACACCACCGGGACTCTGGTACATACACCGCGTGTGATGCGTGCATGGCCTGTCTGTCTCCTGGGTCATGTATGCTCGGCCAGTATTGAGTAAGTGCCGGAGTCATCCGTCTAAGTCCACCCTATTGGCAAAGGACACTCTTGGCCACCTGTGCTGGCATCCCTGGAGGCTGATCGATGTCTCTCATCGATGTTTCTGACTCTCTATCCCTCTCCCTTCCTCTCTGTAAAAAATCAATAAAATATGTGTGTTTTTTTAAAAAAAAGAATCCCTGGTGAGTAAGATTCTGGGAGCGACTCTAAGCGACACGCATGTTGGTTCCTGAAAAGTCTTTCTCTGACATCCTCCTCCTCCTTTCAACAGCCCCATCGCTTAACCGCCTCCCTAAACCCGACTCCTTAAAGGGCCCCATTCGTTTCTGCTGGGGGAGCTAACTCCCAGCGGCCCGCTCTCCTGTGGCTCCTGGGACAACTCCCAAGTGAGAGCAGTAACGTGTTATCTGGGTTCCCCGCTGGTCTGCCGAGCACTCGAGGGGGAAAGCGTCCTCCTGGGCTCGCTCCCCATCCAGCTCCCCAGACACGGTCTCAGCGGGTCTCTGGAGCACTGGCCGCTCCCTGTGTCCTGTGACGGCCTCTCTGCCTCCTGCCTGCTCGCAGCTCAGACTGGGAATTCAATCGGAGGACCCCACGCTGTTCACTCTCTCCGCAGGCAACAGGAACGTATCTGAGCTGGGACTGGAAGAGGGTGGTTTTCCAACTCCCCTTCTTTTCTTTTTTTTTTAAATCCTCACCAGAGGCTGTTTTCTCATTGATTTTTTAAAAATATATTTTATTGATTTTTTACAGAGAGGAAGGGAGAGGGATAGAAAGTCAGAAACATCGATGAGAGAGAGACATCAATCGGCCGCCTCCTGCACGCCCCCTACTGGAGTTGTGCCCGCAAGCAAGGTACATGCCCCCGACCGGAATCGAACCTGGGACCTTTCAGTCCGCAGGCCGACGCTCTATCCACCGAGCCAAACCGGTCTTGGCCCCATTGATTTTTAAGGAATATATGTTTTTATGGATGTCAGAGAGGAAGGGAGAGGGAGAGAGAGAGAGAAACATCAATGATGAGAGAGAATCATGGATCGGCTGCCTCCTGCACTCCCCTCACTGGGGATGGAGCCCACCACCTGGGCCTGTGCCCTTGACTGGAATGGAACCTGGGACCCTTTGGTCTGAAGGCTGACGCTCTATCCACTGAGCAAAACTAGCCAGAGAGAGGGAAATACATAGAGAAAACATTGATGTGAGAGAAACATATCGATTGGTTGCCTCCTGCACGCACCTCAACCAAGGCCCAGGCCAGGAAGTAGCCTGCAGCCAAAAGTACAAGCCCTTGATCGGAATTGAACCGGGTGTGGAGAGCAGCTACGGTGTTGGGACAGGTTCAAGCCTCGGGCTGATGAGAGGGCACCGTCCTCTCGTGGCCACGTGCAAGTCACAGCGTGGAGGGCAGAACCTCCCCGCACCATGAGAGCCCACAGCTATGGTTGTCAGCTTGAACCCGTGGTCCGAACACATGGCCCCTCGTGCCTGAGTGACGTGGGAGTGATAGAGTTCAGGTGCGTGTAGCTGAGTAGGATGGAAACCCAGAAGAAGGTTGACAACATCCTCACCACGCCCTGCCTTTGCCTCATGGCATCGGCCATAAAATGAAGACACGGCTTATGGGGTGTGGTGCTGTCTCTCTATCAGAGGACAGTGTCCCACCCAGACCCAGCTTTATTCTCTTGTCTGTCTTTTCTCATCCTTCACCGCCCCCTCTCAAGCTCACCCTTGGCCGGGCTGGCCCGGCACACCCGGGACCTTTCAGTCTGCAGGCCAAAGCTCTATCCGCTGAGCCAAACTAGCTAGGGCCTGATTTTCGTTATAAAAAATGTATTTTTATTGATTTTAGAGAAAAAGAGAGATAGAAACATCAATGATGAGAATCATGGATCGGCTGCCTCCTGCACAGCCCCCACTGGGGATGGGATCCTGCAACCCGGGCATGTGCCCTGACCAGGAATTGAACCGTGACCCTAGTTCGTAGGTCGACGCTCAACCACTGAGCCCCACTAGTTGTAAAATAGAGCTGTTCAAATAATTATACAATTAATATTCATCTACCCACTATCGATCCTTTACCTTCAACGGTTTCACCCATTTACTTTATCTTATTTCTATCTTATTGCTCTCTAGACACCTGATGTTACGTATTGCTAAATTAAAGACGTTCCCTTCATTAAAATCCTGAGACCAAAAATAAGAACTGAAAATATTATTCTCCTAGAAGCAGACCAAAACATGCATCAACAGTTCAAAACTCTTAAACATGATGGGATGCTTCATGTTTCATAAAATCAGTATTTTTTTTTTTTACATCTAGAATATTCATTATAACTTTTAATAAGTGAGCATGGTTAGAATTGTGGAACGGAAAAAATATAGGGCTGGAGAAAAGTAAGTGTACAGGCGTTCCTATGGAAAAGAATACAACCATTAATAAGCAATAGCCCTGGCTGGTGTGGCTCAGTGGGTAGAGCACTGGCCCACGGACTGAAGGGTCCCGGGTTTGATTCCAATCGAGGGCACATGCCCAGGTTTCGGGCGACTCCCAGTGGAGTGGAAGGCAGGAGGCAGCTGATCAGTGATTCTCTCTCATCATCAATGTTCCTATCTCTCTCTCCCTCTCCCTTCCTCTCTGAAATCCATAAAAACATATGAAAATAAGTTAACGCAAGAATAAACTCTGTGTTTCGAGTGCTTACAACTGTGAAGCCTCCTTGGCCCCAGCCTGCACTGTGACATGGGAGCATCCAGCCGCCACAGCAGAAGACACATCTGTGCCTCGTTTGTCCAACTTAGGAAGAAAAGCTAATTAACTACACATTCTCTCTCCTATGAAAACTACCTCCCCGAACTATTCTTGTAGGCCCCGAAAATACCACTTTTCAAAGGGCGTCCTTTGACACTTATGCAAGCCACATCTTGGACGGGCTGCGGGTTCTGGCCAACCTTTCTCTGCCAAGTTCAAATCCCAAGAATCTCTCTGTTCCCCTGTCCTGTGATAACCCTTTGCGATGATGAGCGCCGTGAACGGAAACCCCGTTGACCTCTGTGTTGAGTCACGTGATGGACCACGGCGCTCGCCACATGTCAGGAGGTTCTGTCAAAGGCCTGGCTTCGCGGCTTCCTGATACTCTCTCTAGGAGTCACATACCCCTGTGCATTCTTCTTTTTTCAATTCTCTCCCAGGATATTTTCCCACTGACTTTTATATATATAGAGAGAGGCAGAGAGAAACATCGACGTGAGAAAAACACATCCATGAGTTGCCTCTACATGTGCCCTGACCAGAGCCCCGGGCCAGGGAGGAGCCTGCAACAGAGGTACGTGCCCTGCACCGGAATCGAACCCGGGACCCTTCGTCCGCAGGCCGATGCTCTATCCACTGACCCAAACCGTCGAGGGCGTTTTTCCGTTCTGGGTCTTTGCAAGAGCTCATCCTTCTTCCCAGAAGTTTCCTCCCTGTTTTCGCTGGTGAGGATCCAGCTGCTGGAGAGAAGACGGCAGACGGGGTGACTCCCCCAAATACAAATCTACTTCCTTCCGGTTCTGGAGGCTAGAGGTCTAAGCTGCAGGTGCAGTTCAGGTTGGTTTCGGGTGGCACCTCTCTGCTCATCCTGTGGAAGGTGCCTTCTCTCTGTGTCTTCACAGGAGCGCTCTCTGCCCACATGCAAGGAGAGCGTGGCCTTGTGGGAAGCCATTCCTAGAGGGTTAGCTCTCTACCGACTGACCTCAGTTAACCTCAAAGGCCGCCTTACCGACCCTCTAGCAAAACAGAGTCCCACGGAGGGTTAGGCCTTCAACATTTGAATTGTGGGTCGAAACCGGTTTGGCTCAGTGGATAGAGCGTTGGCCTGTGGACCGAGAGGTCCCAGGTTCAATTCCGGTCAAGGGCACGTATTCTGGTGGCGGGCACATCCCCAGTGGGGGTTGTGCAGGAGGCGGCTGATCGATGTCTCTCTCTCATCCATGTTTCTAACTCTCTATCCTTCTCCCTTCCTCTCTGTGAAAAATCAATTAAATACATTTTTTTTTTAATTTTTGAATTTTGGGAAGAACACCGTTTGGTTCCTAACCACTGTTTTCCAGACAAACTCTTACGCGTCCTGTAAGACAGACAGAGGAAGACGGAGGTGCCGAGGACATGGCCATTCTAGGGTTACAGGAGAGGGGAAAGTTTTAAGCTGGGTTATAAAGTCATCACCATGAGGGGAAAAGGGAGAGATGGTTAGCAGAGGGCTAGCTGTTGAGTGAACGGTCCACGAAAGACACACTGTGGCTTAGGAGCCAGCCGTCTTAACTGACAAAGTGAGGAGTGACACGCCCTGCATCCAGACCTTCCCTCGCCTTTTGAACCGCGCTTGGTGACATCTTGAGAAACCCAAGGCCGCCGCAGAGCCGCCGGGGACTGGTTGGGAAAAAATTCCTGACTCAAAGCCCTGGAAAGTCAGATGCAGCTTTCTAGGGCGGAGAGAATGAGGGTGCTGAATCGCCACGCCCGCCCGCATGTGTGGCTTCGCATCTAAAGATGCTCCACCACCCCCTTAGCAACCCATAGCAACGCGTGCTGAGGACAGGTGTGTGAGGAGGTACGATGCCTATACATCCTCATCCCCCTGTCCCTGGCCGAGGACACAGAAACCCTGTTTCCTGCCTGTGGTGGCTTTGGGAGGTGCCTTCCGGGGCCAACGTCTGGGTTCAAAGTTTCTGGGAGGAGATCTCTGGGTGGAGAGATTGACCTCTGGCCATCTCTGGGTTGACCTCTGGCACGGACCGCTCACTGCCGCTCACGAAGCAGCAGACTCCTCACCGATGCCATGGCTAGCGTGAGTTACGTGCCCCCTGAAGGACACCAGTAAAGCCTTTTCCAGAAGGAAGACATCTGGGCGAAGCTGTTCCTCCTTTTCTTTTTTTAAAAAAATATATTTTATTGATATTTTTTACAGAGAGGAAGAGAGAGGGATAGAGAATTAGAAACATCGATGAGAGAAACATCCATCAGCCGCCTCCTGCACACCGCCTACTGGGGATGTGCCCGCCACCAAGGTACCTGCCCTTGACCGGAATCGAACCCGGGACCCTTCAGTCCGCAGGCCGACGCTCTATCCACAGAGCCACACCCGTTTCGGCTGTTCCTCCTTTTCTTTCTGACCGTAGAACACACCCCCAAGGAAAGTGTCCCTCGGAGGCATCCTGAATAGAGTGAACAGAAAGCAGAGGCGACTTTGGAAGGACAGGATTCCCACCCCATTTCCTTCCAGACAGGCTTTTTACGGAAACCTGAAGGCAGCGGCCCGAGACTTCTAAACTTTCTATGTAATAAAAGGCTAACGTGCAAATAGACCGGTGGTTCTCAACCTGTGGGTCGCGACCACTTTGGGAGTCGAAGGACACTTTCGCAGGGGTCGCCTAAGACCATCGGAAAACACAGGTATTTACATTATAATTCATAACCATAGCAAAATTACAGTTATGAAGTATGGTTGGGGGGTCACCACCACATGAGGAGCTGTATTAAAGGGTCGCAGCCTGAGGAAGGTTGAGAACCACTGAAATAGACCAAATGGTAGAAACACCGGTCGCTATGACGTGCATTGACCACCAGGGGGCAGAGGCTCAATGCAGGAGCTGCTCCCTGGTGGTTAGTGCTCCCACAGGGGGTCAGCGTGCTCCCACACACAGGGGGTCAGTGCACACCCACAGGGGGAGCACCCTCAGACAGGAGCCGGGCTCATGGCTGGCAGGTGCAGGGGCAGTGGGGGGAGCAGCGAAGGATGTCCGACCGCCGGGTTAGGCCCACTCCCTGCTGGACCTCTCCCGAGGGCTCCCAGATCGCGAGAGGGCGCAGGCCCAGCTGAGGGACCCCCCTGAGTGCACAAATTTCGGGCACCGGGCCTCTAGTTTCAAATCAACAGCGACCAGTCCCTTTTCTCGCTCTCCCCTTCCGATCGTGGAAACTTAACTAGCACATTCCCCACCCCCCCAGCTCCGGCAGAAGCCACTGAGCGCAGAGATTTCCCTGCCAGTTCTAAGATGAATTGCTAGACACAAAAATAGAACCCAAACAGTCCCCCGCTGAGCCCACCAATGCGCTGTTTCTCCTTGTGTATAAGACCCAGGCACCGCCTAATCCCAGGTTGACAAGACGCGATGTTTAGATGGGGCTGGAATGTCCGTTTTTGCAAAGCCCAGCAGCGCGGGGTCAGGCTCTTATCATTGCAGGCCTAAGGCGTGGCCGTGGCCTTCCGTGGTGTCTGCTCCCAACCTTCCTTCCTTCCATTCTTTTCCTCATTTTATTTTTATTGATTTTTCAGAGAGGAAGGGAGGAGAGAGAGAGAGAGAGAGAGAGAGAGACATCCATGAGGAGAGAGGATCATGGGTCGGCTGCCTCCTGCACGGCCCACACTGGGGATGGAGTCCACCACCCGGGCCTGTGCCCTTGACCGGGAATCGAACCCTGACCTCTTGGCTCCTAGGTTGAGGCTCAACTGCAGAACCACGCCGGCCAGGCTACACCCCTCACCTCCCAGGGGCCGGCACCCGCAGATCCCTCTGCCTCCGTGGATCAAAGTTCACGGAGAAAGCCCTGGCTGGGGTGGCTCAGTGGATAGAGCGTCGGCCTGCGGACTGAAGGGTCCCGGGTTCCATTCCGGTCAAGGACACAGGCCCGGGTTGCAGGCTTGATCCCCAGTGAGGGGGCGTGCAGGAGGCAGCGGATCAATGATTCTCATCACTGATGTTTCTCTCTCCCTCTGCCTTCATCTCTGAAATCAATAAAAATCATATATATTAAAAAGTTCACAGAGACAGAGCTTCCCCCTGAGCCTTCCTGAACAGCTATTGAGTTCTTTTTCTCTCTCTCTTTTTTTAACCTTTCAGCACTTCTGCCTTCCCTGCCTCTGCCCCCTCCTCCACCGCCCCACCGGCTTCCTGCTCGAACCTTGCCCATAAAAGACCGCCTCTCGAGCGGCTTCGGGCGGGAGCC
>JAAGEH010000267.1:0-37742 GCA_011751065.1 Lasiurus cinereus | reverse complement strand
CCACCAAGCACTGCTGGTCCATGACTGTCAATCAAACAATCTTGTCCGCCAAGCACTGCTGGTCCATGAGCTGTCAATCAAACAATCTTGTCCGCCAAGCACTGCTGGTCCATGACTGTCCATCAAACAATCTTGTCCGCCAAGCACTGCTGGTCCATGACTGTCAATCAAACAATCTTGTCCACCAAGCACTGCTGGTCCATGGCTGTCAATCAAACAAACTTGTCTGCCAATCACTGCTGGTCCATGACTGTCAATCAAACAATCTTGTCTGCCAAGCACTGCTGGTCCATGAGCTGTCAATCAAACAATCTTGTCCACCAACGACTGCTGGTCCATGAGATGTCAATCAATCTTGTCCCACCAAGCACTGCTGGTCCATGAGCTGTCAATCAAACACTCCTGTCCCACCAAGCACTGCTGGTCCATGAGCTGTCAATCAAACAATCTTGTCCACCAAGTTCTGCTGGTCCATGACTGTCAATCAAACAATCTTGTCTGCCAAGCACTGCTGGTCCATGACTGTCAATCAAACAATCTTGTCCGCCAAGCACTGCTGGTCCATGAGCTGTCAATCAAACAATCTTGTCCACCAAGTTCTGCTGGTCCACGAGCTGTCAATCAAACAATCTTGTCCACCAACCACTGCTGGTCCATGAGCTGTCAATCAAACAAACTTGTTCATCAAGCTCTGCTGGTCCTTGAGCTGTCAATCAAACAATCTTCTCCACCAACCACTGCTGGTCCATGACTGTCAATCAATCAATCTTGTCCACCAAGCACTGCTGGTCCATGAGCTGTCAATCAAACAATGTTCTCCACCAACCACTGCTGGTCCATGAGCTGTCAATCAAACAATCTTCTCTACCAACCACTGCTGGTCCATGAGCCGTCAATCAAACAATCTTGTCCGCCAGGGACTGCTTGATGAATGGGGGACAGAAATCGCGTCACCCTGTTTCCAGGACGCACAGAGAAGGAGACGAACCCACACAATCATGACTAAGTTATGGCGCTGTTTTCTATTACTTTTTCTTTACCTGTCCCTCTTCCCTGAGACAGGAAGAGGAGCTCGGGAATATGATGGATTCACCTTCTTTCCCCCCAAACACTCTGCTCCCGCCTTGGCTCTCCCCAGGGCACCCCAACGTTTCCTGGTGACCCTCATGAATTGCTCTGACCTCCCAGCAGCCCTCACGTGTCCCCCAGAGGATCCCCTTCGATCGGCCCATCGCTTTGATTACTCCCACATCTGGGACTGGTCACACGCTTGTCTTAACCACGGGCATGTGCCGAGTCACCCAGCAGGACTTTAGGAGACTCTCGGCCCCCCAAATCATCCCTCCTCACAACCACCTCTGGAAGCAATTAAGAGAAGATAGTTCCCATCGCGAAGCCTTCGGCAAGATATTTATGATGTAGAGACAGACAGGCATGCACACACAGTCACGCTCCCCCCCCCCTCTCTCTCTCCCTTGAGGGCGAAAGAAGAGGACTATTTCTTCAAAAGATTCCCGAATTAATGACGCACCATCAATGCAAACGCATGGTATGCTCACGAATAAACGAGGGATTCTCTCCCCAAGACTTTAGACTCAGGCCTTGTCTCCAATAGAAAAGTCTCTGGATGTTTTGATGCCACGTGTGTGTACAAATAAAGATTTTTATAAAAGGGAGAAGGGCATGGGCCACATTTTCCCGAGTTGGATCATCGAATATCTCCAACTATTTTTCCAAAGCTTTGGGGTTGGCAAAAGCCAAAATTGCCTTGGCCAAGCATTTTTCTCCTTAATTTTAAAATCCATGTGCATTAAGGGAAATTCAATCCATATGTTTCTGATTCATTTACAGTGAACGCATCAAAACTGTTGCCCTCAATAAGACTTAGGAGCCCTCTTAGCAGCACACGAGCATGCCCTCACACACGTGGGCGCACAGAGTACCCCGACATGTGTCCTTGGTTGCTTAGAATTCAGAGTCACTATGGCCTGGCCGGCATAGCTCAGTGGTTGAGTGTTGACCTATGATTCAGAAGGTTATGGTTTGATTCCCAGTATGGGGCATGCTGGAGGCAGCCAATCAATGATTCTCTCTCATCATGGATGTTTTTCTCTCTCCCTCTCTGAAATCAACGACATATGCATCCTATATAATAAAAGGCTAATAGGCAAATCAACCAAATGGCAGAGCAACCGGTTGCTGTGACACACACCGACCACTGGGGGGCAGATGCCGAGGCCCACGCCTTCCCCCTCTCCACCCCGAGTGCACAAATATCGTGCACCAGGTCTCTAATATATAGAGTCACTGTGTCTCTTTGAATGAATGGCTTTGTTTTGGTAAATCATGAGCATTTAATTGGGGGGAGGGGGAGAAAGACCTGTTCTTCACTCCTCTGAGGATATGTGGAATGAGTTATTCCGGGAGCCCCTGCCTCAGGTGCTCAGCCCGGCTCTGTGTGAGTGGCTACTCAAAGGACCTCACGCTCAACAGCTTGGACGTCCCTACGTTCCTTACGTGCAAATTATGATTTAAAATGGCATTGCTTTGTCACAAGTGGCTGACCATGAGTTCCGAGGAGAGCAGTGGTGATGATGATGATGATGATGATGATGAAGATTTGGGGGGGAGGTAGATTATGGGCACCTGCCTGGAGACGGGGGGCTGGGGAAAGCCAAGAAGCACCCCTGAAGGTGCAGGCTTTGGGAAGGTGGTAGCAAGGTCTTGTTTCCATTGTCTCAAAGCCTCAGCACCAGGAGGGGATGTACTGTGGCCCCCAGTGTACCCTAAACACTCCAGAAGTGGCACTGACGTTGAGAGTTGGAAACTATTAGAATGTCTTCCTTCTTAAAACACACAGTTTTATTGATCACAGAGAGGAAGGGAGAGGGAGAGAGAAACATCCATGAGGAGAGAGCATCATGGATCGGCTGCCTCCTGCATGCCCCACGCTGGGGATCAAACCCACAAGCCGGGCATGGAATCGAACCTTGACCTCCTGGTTCATAGGTCAACACGCAACCACGGAAGCCACGCCAGCCGGGCTAATTGTGTTTTTCTAGTTTGAGGGCCTGTATGTAGTCTGGCTTCCCAGAGCTGTTGACTGCGACCGATTTTGTAAGATTTAAACAGATTTTACTTTGAACACTTGTCCACTTTTCTCAGTATTTCCAAATGAAATTATGCTTGTTTAATTTTGCGTGGGATTAAATACCACTTGTAATCCCCTTCCAAAGCTATGACACATCAGGGGCTTTACCAAAGAAAGACATTTACTAGCCAATTAGATTAACTATCAAATCTTTTTCAGGAAAACAAAATTTAAGAATCTGGTAATGGTTTGATTTTTACCAAACTATGTTGTGTATTTTTATTTTTGAAGAAAAATAAAAAGAAAATCCTATTTCCTGAAGCTGAAACTCTTGGAGTTTGCTCCCCTCCGTTAATTGAAACCACGATTTCCAAGCGAAATGGAATCAAAGGAAGATGACATTTTCTCACTCAGGAGAAACATGGGTCATGTGAAGAACACTCTCCACAGACATCATTTTATCTTTAATTTAAAACGAAAACGAGAGCAGCCCAGAAATCCCACTTTCCTTGAAGCAAAGACAATAAAAAACAAACAAACCCAAATTCTATTTTCTGATTTCCCACTCGCACTCCCAAACCTGGGCCTCTGTCGTCCCTCTGTCTGTCTGTGTGACGTTTGAAGGCCCTGTGGCTGGGAACTACAGTACCTTCCCCTCCTCTCCCACCAGCAAGTCCTGCTGAGTCCACGAAGACTGGCTCAAAGGCCACACCAGGTGCTCTTTACATAGCTACTAGTGACCCGGTGCACAAAATTTGTGCACCTGAAAAGAGGATTAATTAGAGGAAATCATGTAATATTGCTATTTGCCCTTTCCCTATCATAGAAGTGTCAGAGATGAAAGAAAATTAGTAAAATGTATATGAAAACCTTCCTCCTGTCAGAATCCAGGGCTCACCACGGGACCCAGAGTCAAGTCCCCGCTCACCCACATGCACCTCAAAATCGAGTGAGACTCAGACCCAGCCTCCCTCCCCTCCATTGGGCTAGATCCAGACCCAGCCAGTCCCACCCTTGTCAAGCTCTGCCAGGCAGGGGGTGTAGCTTCAAGTCTCCTGGCCCAGTGCCAGGATAGGGGGCATGGCCTGAGGTCCCCCAGCCCAGACTGGTGCCAGGGGTGTACCTTTAGGTCCTCTGTCAAGCCCCACCAGGTGAGGGACACCTGCCTGAGATCCCCAGTAAAGTCCTGCTGAGTGGGGGTCATGGCCTTAGGTCCCCAGTCAAGCCCCACCAGCAGGGGCGTGCAACCTCAGGTCTGTCCCCCTTCAAGCCTTACTGAATGGAGGCGTGGCCTGAGTTCCCCTGACCCAACACTGGGGGTGCACCTTGAGGTCCCCTGTCAAGCCCAGTCAGGCAGTGGGGTGCAGCCTGAGGTCCCCTGGCCCAGTGCTGGGGTGGGGTTGCAGCCCCATCAAGCCCTGCCGGCTAGGGGGTTCTGGTGCCGGGGTGGGGAGCATGGCCTGAAGTCCCCTGTCAAGCCCCACCTGGTCGGGGGTGTGGCCTGAGATCCCCTAGCCCAGCACCAGGACGGGAAACGCACCTTGAGGTCCCCTGTCAAGCCCTGCCAGATGGGGGAGGGCGGAGCCTCAGGTCCCTGCTGATTGCTCGTTAAAGCTCCTTATGGGGCCGAGACCGGTTTGGCTCAGTGGATAGAGCGTTGGCTTGTGGACTGAAAGGTCCCAGGTTCAATTCCGGTCGGGAGCATGTACCTTGCTGGTGGGCACATCTCCACTGTGGGGCGTGCAGGAGGCAGCTGATCGATGTCTCTCTCTCATCAATGTTTCTGACTTTCTATCTCTCTCCCTTCCTCTTTGTAAAAAATCAATTTTATATATATATATATATATATATATATATATATATATATATATGGGCTCCTTATGGGATCTTGGCCTCAGCTGTGGGTGCAGCCATCTTTGTGACGGAGTGATGGTCAATTAGCATATTCCCTCTTTATTAGATAGGATGATTTCAGAAAGAAAGGGAGAGAGAGAGAAACATCCATGCTGAGAGAGAATCATTCATCAGCTGCCTCCTGCACGCCCCTATTGGGGACACAGCCCACAATCCAGGCCTGTGCCCCAACCTGGCATCAAACCGTGACCTCCTGGTTCCTAGTTGATGCTCCACCACTGAGCCACACCGGCCGGGCGGCCCTCAGAGCCCTCAGCCACAGGGCTCTCTGCGCTCCAAGGCGTCGTCTCGGTCCAGGGCGAGAGGCACCCACCCAGGCGGCTGGCCGGGGCTCACTCAGCCGCTCGTGTGAAGCCACATCCTGGCCCGAGACAAAAGGGCAAGCACCCCGCCCTGCCCGGGTCCCAGGAGGCCCGCTTCCTGCCCCGCCCCGGCCTGCGTCTCGGGGGCCAGGGCTCGTCGTTAAACACACCCAGGGCTGGTGCCGGGGTGGCTTCGGGAGTCTCGGGCCCCCCACCCACGCCCCCTGGTTCTCACACGTAGGGACACGGCGTGGCCCTCTCATCAGCGGCTTCTGGGATCACGTCGCCTCTGGAAGCCGCCCTTGAGCGGGCTGACTAGGATTTCTGACTCAGGGAGGCATCTGGAGGCCCCTGGGGGACATTCTTAGACAGCCCGGGATTGGGTTTTTCCAGAAATGAGGCGCGACCAAAGGAACCGCGTCCTAGGCCTTTTCCCGTGACTCACACTCAGCCCGCAGGGTATTTCAGGTCCCGCGGTGCCTATGGCCTCGCGCCCAGGACACCCCCCTCCTCCCCTGCTTGTTTTTCATTTTTTTATTATTTTTTAAACTATATTTTATTGTTTTTTTTTACAGAGAGGAAGGGAAAGGAATAGAGAGCTAGAAACATCGATGAGAGAGAGAGACGTCGATCAGTCCTCAACCAAGGTACACACCCTTGCCCGGAATCGAACCTGGGACCTTTCAGTCTGCAGGCTGACACTCTATCCACTGAGCCACACCGGTTTCGGCATGTTTTTCATTTTTTATTGGATGTATCGGGGTGACACTAGTTAACGAAGTTATGTAGGTTGCAGGTGTCCTATTCCCTAGCACAGTCTCTGTATATTTTATGGGGTCCACCACCCCAAGTTAAGCATCCTTCCTTCCCCCTGGAGCCCCCTTCCCCCTCCTTCTACCTGCGCCACCCCCTGCCCTCTGGGAATCACCAGAGTGTTGTCTGTGTCTACGTGTCTTTATTTTTAAATATATTTTATTGATTTTTTACAGAGAGGAAGGGAGAGGGACAGAGAGTTAGAAACATCAATGAGAGAGAGAGATCCATCAGCCACCTCCTGCACGCCCCCCCCACTGGGTCCGCCACCAAGGTCCATGCCCTTGACCGGAATGGAACCCGGGACCCTTCAGTCCGCAGGCCGATGCTCTCTCCACTGAGCCACACCGGTTTCAGCTCTTTTTGGTTTTGTTTTTGCTTCATTCGGTCACCTTTTCCACCCAGCCCCACACCCCTCTCTCCCCTCTGAGAGCCCCCAGGCCGGTCTCTGCACCCGAGTCTGTTTCTGTTCTGTTTAGTCGCTGAATATCTCAGAGGGCTGGGCTGGGATGAGGAGGATGCCTAGAGCGCCCTCCTATTGGGAACCTTGGGACAGGAAAGGTGACAAGGGATCCCTGTCCGGAAACTTGTTCTCTGGTCATAAAAATGGGGGTACGGAGGGAAAGGGGGTTTCTTTGTCTTTTCTATTCTCACGCAGGCTCTGGGCGGGCTTGACAATGGCCTAGGAAAAGCCACAGGTGGGATGGGAGAGAGATTCTCAGCTCATTCCTAACGGATGTTAACGCAACGTACTGCGGTACAAAACATCATGTCATGCACCTAGAACGCAGCCGGTGACCGATGTCCGTTATGTGTCAGCAAAACTGGGGGACAAACGTTCAAATTAAAAATTAAATAACTCAGCCAAAACCAGTATGGCTCAGTGGATAGAGCATCAGCCTGCAGACTGAAGGGTCCCAGGTTTGATTCCGTTCAAGGGCATGTATCTTAGTTGCGGGCACATCCCCAGTAGGAGGCGTGCAGGAGGCAGCTGATCGATGTTTCTCTCTCATCGATGTTTCTAACTCTCTATCCCTCTCCCTTCCTCTCTGTAAAAAAAAAAAAAATCAATAAAATGTATTTTAAAAAAAGAAATAAACTCATACACCCATGTCAAGGGAATAGCAAATAAAATCAAGAACTCTGTATGAAGGCAGAGGTTTTTATCATTGACTTTGTCCACTCGTGAGTCATAGTTGGTGATTTATCTGTACACTATTAATAATATTATAGATATTTACTAATATAGTTATTGCTTATTGTTGCTCCATCCTGATGCTGTACTCAGAGAGGAAGGTTTTTCCTACCCCCTCCCGGTGCCAGCTAGGATGTGCTGGTGGCTGGGGTCTCACAGTAAGTACAGGATTTAGGAGAGAAACCTGAATCTACTAACTTTGGTTGTAAGAACTTGGGCAACTGAGCGAGTCATTTAGCCGATTTCATCAGCGTTCAACAGCCTTGTTTTTCAAGGAGGCTGAGAGGACATGATATTGGAAGCCTTTAGTATGGTTAAGTACCTGGTACCCAGTCTCTTATAAAATCATTATTATCGAGGTTATTATTAAAGAAACATGCTCTAAAAAACTAAAAATGGAACTCCCATATGACCCAGTAATCCCACTCTTAGAAATATATCCCAAGAAACTAGAAACACCCATCAGAAAGGATTTATGCACCCCTATGTTCATAGCAACACAATTCACCATAGCTAAGATCTGGAAACAGCCTAGGTGCCCGTCAGCAGATGAGTGGATCAGAACACTGTGGTCCATCTACACTATGGAATACTACGCTGCCATTAAAAAGAAGGAATTCTTACCATTTGCAGCAACCTGGATGGACCTGGAGAGCATCATGCTAAGTGAAATGAGCCAGGCAATGAAGGAGAAGCACCACATGATCTCACTCATTTGTGGATAATAAAGAACATTATAAACGGATGAACAGAAAGATAGATACAGAGGCAGTAAAGCATCAAACAGACGGTCAAACTACAGCGGCAAGGTTAGGGAGAGGTGGGGTAGATAAGAGATCAACCGAAGGACTTGTATGCATGCAGATAAGCATCACCAATGGACACAAGATTCTGGGGGGTTAGAGTATGCCTGGGAGTGGGGAGGGGCAATGGGAAGATATGTACACATGTATCACATTAATAAAAAATAAAAATTAAAAAAAAAGAAACATGCTCTGTCCCCCTTTTCCTTGTGAAGTGACTGTCTGGAGCTCATGTCTTTGAGTCCCTGTCGCTCAAGGAGGAGGGACAAACATCTGAGTGGACTTCCCTGATTTCCCCCAGTTGCACTGACCCCACCGGTCAGGGCTCTGCTCCCATCACAGCCAAGGTGGACCAGATGTACGTCAGCTGCCCAAGGAATCCCAACTGACCGCTAGGGGGCAGCCTTGCTCAATAGTTAGAAACGGACTCAGTTTTTCTCCATCCTCAGGACTCAGAAACCACCTTGATTATTCTCCTTTTGTTAAAGTTTTCAGGGACCCTGACACCCCTCTCAGAAGGGTCACATTTCTGCCGGGGTACGATGTTTCTATACGTCGATGAGTATGATGTGAGCTTGTGCCAGGATCAGCGGGTTTATTCAGGGATTAAAAAGTGAAGGGTAGCCAAGACCGGTTGGGCTCAGTGGATAGAGCGTCGGCCTTCGGACTGAAAGGTCCCAGGTTCGATTCCAGTCAGGGGCAGGTACCTTGGTTGCGGGCACATCCCCACAGTGGGGCGTGCAGGAAGCGGCTGATGGATGTCTCTCTCTCATCGATGTTTCTGACTTTCTCTCTTTCTCCCTTCCTCTCTGTAAAAATCAATAAAATATATATAAAAAAAAAAGTGAAGGGTAGATTCTACTGTCCTTGAGCCCTCGGTGATACACGCTCATCCAGGGACCCACGTTCACGGAAGGATCAAGAACAGGAAGGAAGTCAAACGGTGACGGAAGACCGGCTCAGAGGGTGGCCTGGTGACCGGGAGGAGCAGAAGCAGCCGCTCAAAACTCACACCGCCCTACCTGATTTGGCTCCGTGGATGGAGCATCGGCCCGGGGACTGAAAGGTCCTGGGTTCAATTCAGGTCAAGCGCATGTACCTTGGTTGCAGGCTCGAACCCGGCCCCTGTGTGGGAGGCAACTAATCGATATGTCTCTCTCATACCGATGCTTCTCTCTGTCCCTCCCACTCTCTCTAAAAATAAACTGGCAAAAATATTCTCAGGTGAGGATTAACAATAAGTAAATAAGTAAGCAAACAAACAAACAAATGCAAACATCAATGTGATTTTAAAAACAACAACAAAAAAGTAATCCATCTCTATGACTTAAAGACATCGAAGCTCTCTTCCTCCTCCAAACCAGTGGTTCTCAACCTTCCTCAGGCCGCGACCCTTTAAGACAGCTCCTCATGGGGTGGTGACCCCCAACCATAAAATGATTTCCGTGGCTACATCATCACTGTCATTTTGCTGCTGTGATGAACTGTCATGTAAATATCTGATAGGCAGGATGGATTTTCGTTGTTACAAAAGGAACATCATTAAAGGATAGGGATGAATCACAAAAAACAATATGTAATTGTATATTGTGAAATATTTCTAATTACAAATAAATGAAATTTTGTCTTGAATCATGGGCAACAGTCTTCATAGGACAACAGTAAACTACATGGCTACATTTTGCGACACCGAGGAGCCGTCTGTTGGTTCCGAAGACCATGGGAAATAGGTGTTTTCCGCTGGTCTTAGGCGATCCCTGTGAAAGGGTCGTTGGACCCCCAAAGGGGTCGCGACCCACAAGTTGAGAACGGCTGCTGCAAACCTTGAGCTTTAAAACAGTTTTGCTCTGGTACCCGAAATGCCATAAACAATGCGCAGCAAACCCAAGGATGGAAGACCTACATTTCCCGGCAGACGGCACGCTCCTGGAATGAGGGTGCACCTCAGAGTCGCTATCCTCAGAGAGTCAACACCCTCTCCCATCTCCGCTGTCCCTGTGGGTGGGGGCAGCCCGTTGTTGTGACTGCCTGTGCAGGGAGTGGACACAGTGGCCTTCCCCGCCTTCCCCAGCAGATGGTCAGAGGGAAGAACAAGAGACTCAATCGCCGTCTGGAAAGCCTTCCAGCGACCCCTGCTGGTCAGATCCGGAAAAGGTAAGCATCCAGACAGACAGACACAGAGACCAACGGGACAGAATCGGGAGCCCAGATATCAACCCCCACACATGGGGTCAGCTCATGTTTGACAAGGAGCCAAGGACACTCGCTGGAGAAAATCCCTTTAATAGACGGTTCTGGAAACATTGGACATACACATGTAAAAGAATAAAAGCCGATCCATTGGTGACCCCACTCACAAACTCGACCGATAGGCGTGAAAGGCTTAAACGGGCCCGGCTGGCATCGACCTATGAACCCGGGGGTCATGGTTCAACTCCCGGTCAGGGCACATGCCTGCGTTTTGGACTCGATCCCCAAGGAGGGGCCTGCAGGAGGCAGTCCATCCATGATTTTCACTCTCTCTCTCTCCCTTTTCCTTCCTCTCTGAAATCAGTAAAAAAATATATATTTAAAAAATAAATAAAATTAAAAATCAGTCCTGGAATTGGGAAGTCGCACTCAGACCTAATTCTAACATAAAATTTGTCAGCAAAACAGAGAGATGCATACTCACAATGAGGCAGGAAGACCTGTGGATAGCTCGGACTACGTCAAAGTCCCACTGATGTTGATTTTTCCCGAGAGGAAAAAGGATCAAACATGTTCCATCTGTCCTGGTTACTGTACCTACCCCAGCTTGCCTTTTTTTTTTTTAAATATATTTTATTGATTTTTTTACAGAGAGGAAGGAAGAGGGATAGAGAGTTAAAAACATCATGAGAGAGAGACAGCGATCAGCCGCCTCTGCACGCACCCCACTGGAGATGTGCCCGCCACCAAGGTACATGCCCTTGACTGGAATCGAACCTGGGACCTTTCAGTCCGCAGGCCGACTCTCTATCCACTGAGCCACACTGGTTTCGGCCCCAGCTTGTCTTGAACCCCTGAAAATAAAACTCCTAGGGCAATCGTTGATTCTTAATTTTTTAAAATTTTTATTTATTTATTTCACCCTCACCTGAGGATATTTTTTCATTTTTTTTTAAATTTTTTTTTAGAGAGAATAGAAGGGAGGGGGAGGATAGACAGAGAAACATCGATTGGTTGCCTCCCGCCTGGGCCCGGACTCGAACCTGGGACCCTTCCGTCCCCACAGGCCGAGGCTCAATCCACTGAGCCACACCGGCTAGGGCCAGGGCGACTGTTCGATCCACTTTTGTGGCTGCTCCCCGAGCCTTCTCTCTTCCTCCCAGCTGTCACGAAAGCCGGACGTTACAAAAGCCGCGAGATTCTGCATCGTTTAATGAAAGATAAGATGACGACGATAGAATCGTACACAGATTTTACAGGGGAGGAATCTGCTCGAATCCATCGGGGAGTGAAGAGGCGTTTTGTAGTTTGATGACGGTGTAAAAATAAATGCAGACGCAGGAACGGAGAACAGACGGACGGACGAAGGACAGACAGAAAAGGGAGCTTGTTTCCTGCGGGTCCACGGTGAACCGCGCCTTCCTGGCGCGTGAAGGTGAAGCTGCAGGCGTCCTGACGGCCAGATGCTGTTGTTCTTTGATAGTTTTTTTTCAGTTTGTGACGGATTCGATCCCCAGTGAACTGTGGGTGTCTACCTGGAGCGTTCAGGGAAAGAGACACAGAAAGTGGAGGTGGGGGGGTGGTGGGGATTCAGGGAGGAGCAAAAGGCGTACTTCACTTGACCTTGGCAAAAAGGAAAAGACACAGCTCCAGCTGAGTAGGTGGAGGACGGAGGCCGAGCACGCGTGGGCGTGAAGGCGTGGAGACGGCGCGCGAAGGCAGAACGACTCGGGGACCCCTGGCTCATGCAACGTCGTGGCCCAAGGTCCTCAGCTCCGGGTCACCACGAAGAGCTACAAAGTACACGCGACGGCGCGGGTCCGAGTCCGGGCTACAGGGTGCGGGGGGTGGGGGGGCGGGGGGTCCTTTCAGTTGGCCTGAACGAGGCTCGTCAACCTCTTCGACGTGAGCGACTTCCCCTGGGGAGGAAACAGAGACACACACAGTGCGGCCGCTGCAAAACTGCCTGCTGGGCCACCACCCATCCCGCACGGGGTGAACACGGGTGGACACGGAACCCCTGGGGGACAGCCAACGACCAGCTAGCTCCCCCTCCCGGCAACACATGGGACAAAGATGACCCCCTCCCCACTGCAAACAGACGGATGGGTTCACAGCACAGAGCAGCGACTCAGAAAACATGTCCATCCACGTCCCATCCAGGCTTAGCGGTGAGCCGCTGGGGAGAAACACGGGACAGCGACACCCGGCGAGCTGCCCCCATGCATTCTGGGTGGGCTGCTGGGATTGCTCAATACCGAGATGTGCACCGAGGGTGATTTAATGACCTAAAATGTCATTTCTGATGGCGTGAGTGGTGGAACCCTCGAGATTCAAGTCTACCCCTCATCCCACACAGTAATGGAGAGAAAGGCGCCAATTATACATCCCAGTAAAGACCCTTTTGCTCCTTACTTCAAACCCGAGGCATCTATCTCCCTGTCTTTTCCTACCTGATTTCCTCCAATCCCAACCCCTGGAAAAATCCCGTATACAGTGGTACCTCGAGATACGAGTTTAATTCGTTCCGTCACCTTGAGGCGTGGGAAACTATGAGAGGCTCAAGTCGTGGTAAACTGGTGGGTGGAGTGCAGCCGGCCGATCTGCGCGATGACTCCTATCTCAACTGTTGCTCGTATTTCAAAGCAAAAATCGCTCGCTCGACGGCTCGTATCTCAGAAATCTCGTATGTTAGGGCACTCGTATCTCGAGGTACCACTGTATTGTCTGAAGGCCTAGAAAACATCCTCATTCGGGAGGCGGGGGCAATCTTGCAAGCTAGAGTGTCCCTGTTAACTGCAAGTACTCCGGAGTGGTCTTAGGGTAGTAAGAAAAAAGGTGTACAGACGCCCATCCATAGAGGAAGGAGGGAGAAGCTACCTTTGCTAGGTTGGTTTCTGTTGGTAAAAATACCCAGCAGTCTTTCCCAATCTACTGGCCGCCAATCAGACCCAGGAGGAGACAAAAAAAAAGGGGTAGGTTTTCATCTATGTGTTTTTCTAAATATATTTTTATTGCTGTCAGAGAGGAAGGGGGAGGGAGAGAGGGACAGAAACATCCATGATCAGGGAAAATCATGGATCGGCTGCCTCCTGCACGCCCCTCCACCGGGGATCGAGCCTAAAACCCAGGCATGTGCCCTGATCGGGAATCGAACTTTGACCTCCTGGTTCATAGGTCAGTGCTCAACCACTGAGTCATGCCAGTCGGGTGGGAGAAGTAATTTTTATTGGGAGGAAAAGAGGCATGATAGGGTGAGAGATAGGGGTGACACTGGCCACACCCTAAATTAACGAACTAGAGGCCTGGTGCACGAATTCATGCTTAGGTGGGGTCCCTCGGCCTGGCCAGGAGAGTAGGTCCATTAGGGAAAACGAGAAAAGCACAGAAAAATATTAAAGAAATACAGTTATTTACGTGCTAATATATCACTGACCTTCTATACGAAAATAGGGTTTGTTAAAACTGGCATTACACTGTGCATAATGTTGTGACTGATTCTGAGTAACGTGTATGCTAAAATAATCATATTTCGATCAATTATCCATGCTGTAGATATTTCTCCTAATACAATGTTTTGTTCACATTCATTGCATTAGTGGGTAAGAAAATCAGTTTAGAAAGATGCTAACAATATTAAGAAGATAATGGAATATTATAGAATAGAATATCTCAGACTGTATTGCACATAATTTTAGTTCTAAATGCATATAGTTTATATATTATAGAGTTTAGCTCTATACAGTGCCACTTATGTAGCAACACACACAAACACGTATGCATTACTATGTCAAATGTGGGTGGCAGACAATAAAGATGCAAGCCACTGCTCTAAAATCTAGTTTTTTAATCTGCCCTGATGCCTTTAAGAAATTCACCATTGGCCGAAACCAGTTTGACTCAGTGGATAGAGCGTCGGCCTGCAGACTGAAGGGTCCCAGGTTCAATTCCCATCAAGGGCATGTACCTTGGTGGCAGGCACATCCCCAGTGGGGGGCGTGCAGGAGGCAGCTGATGGATGTTTCTTTCTTATTGATGTTTCTAACTCTGTCCCTCTCCCTTCCTTTCTGTAAACAATCAATGAAATACATATTAAAAAAAAAAGAAAAGAAACGCCATTATTGATGTACACGAGGAAGCTAGTAGGGAGCTAGTCCTGCATCAACAGTGAACTTTCAGGAGAAGAATGACCCGCTTTGTGCCGAGACCGGTTTGGCTCAGTGGATAGAGCATTGGCCTGGGGACTGAAAGGTCCCAGGTTCGATTCCGGTCAAGGGCATGGACCTGGGTGGCGGCCATATGCCCAGTAGGGGGTGTGCAGGAGGCGGCTGATGGATGTCTCTCTCTCATTGATGTTTCTGACTCTCTATCCCTCTCCCTTCCTCTGTAAAAAATCAATAAAATATATTAAAAAAAAAAAGAATGACCCGCTTTGGTGCAGCTGGTAGTCCAGCCCCAGATTAGTTATTCCGGTTGCGATCTGTCCTCTGAAACACCACACGCTTCCTACCAGGAGGGGCCCTGTCTCGCGATGTAAGCGTTCTCCCACAGGGGGCAACGTGCCTGTCGTTGTTTTTATTGGATGAAAACATCGGGGAGAGCTTGGGCGCATGGGAACTATTAGGTCACACGTGCATCACACAGAGCCCCCAGGAGATCTCTCTCCATCGACCCGGGGAGCTGGGGCCTCAGAGCCACGGGCAAAATCAAACCCCAGGTCAAGTAGATCAGAACAGGACTTGGGGGCAATGCTAGTGAGAAGTTTCTCATTGTGGGGGAGGGGGAGAGAGGGCTGTCTATTTGGCAACCTCCAAGCATTCCTTAGGACAGCAGTTCTCAACCTGTGGGTCGCGACCCCTTTGGGGGTCGAACGACCCTTTCACAGGGTTCGCCTAAGACCAGCGGAAAACACCTATTTCCCATGGTCTGAGGAACCAACACACCGCTCCTCGGTGTAGCAAAGTGTCGCCATGTCGTTTACTGTTGTCCTAGGAAGACTGTTGCCCATGCTACACCACGATTCAAGACAACATTTCATTTATTTGTCATGAGACATAAATATTTCACAATATATAATTACATATTGTTTTTGTGATTAATCCCTATGCTTTAATTATGTTCCATTTGTAACAACGAAAATCCATCCTGCCTAACAGATATTTACATGACAGTTCATCACAGTAGCCAGATGACAGCGATGAAGTAGCCACAGAAATAATTTTATGGTTGGGGGTCACCACCCCATGAGGAGCTGTCCTAAAGGGTCACGGCCTTAGGAAGGTTGAGAACCACTGCCTTAGGAGCACCAGGGATGGATGGACTGGACGCTCTCTGATCAAAAAACCACCACGCCATTCACAGCATCTGGAACCTGAGAGGCTATTTCAGGACAGACGATGCTACTCAGGGGGAAATGAAGATCCATGGTCCAAACCAAACAGGCTACCCAGCCTGGTACATCTCAGAGCAATCGATGCGCCTCGCATGGAATGACCACAAGCCAGGGATCACCACCAGCCGCTCCGGTCTCCATAAAACACAGTGGGTAGCCGTGTCTGCCAGCTACACAATGATAAATGGGATGAGTTTCCAGTCCCTGAGAGGACGAGGAGGAGAGAAACGTTCATGTTGTGCAGACTCACTTTGTGTGTTTGTGGGTAATCAATCTTTCTGGTAGGGAGCTCAGTGACAAGTTTACACCTTATACAGTGGTACCTCGAGATACGAGTTGAATTCGTTCCGTAACCTTGAGGCGTGGGAAACTAGGAGACGCTCACGTCGCGGTAAACAGATGAGTCATGAGCAGCCAGCCGATCCGCGCGATGACTCCTATCTCAGATGTTGCTCGTATTTCAAAGCAAAAATCGCTCACTCAACAGCTTGTATCTCAAAAATCTCGTACGTTAGGGCACTCGCATCTGGAGGTACCACTGTACTTACTCAAGGTGCTTGAGGGATGTTCTAAGATAGCTCATCTATCTGAATATAGAGATGGAATCTCCAGCAGTAAAATCTATAGCCCTCAACCAGAAAAAAATATATACCCCTCAAGTTGCACGGATCTAAAACAAAACCCTCTTCCTCACGGTTTCTGATCTGCTTGTGTATGTGTTTTTTTTTAATATTTTTAAAAATATATTTTATTGATTTTTTTACAGAGAGGAAGGGAGAGGGATAGAAAGCTAGAAACATCGATGAGAGAGAGAGTCATCAATCAGCTGCCTCTTGCATGCCTCACACTGGAGATATGCCCGCAACCAAGGGACATGCCCTTGACCAGAATCAAACCTGGGACCTTTCAGTCTGCAGGCCGATGCTCCATCCACTGAGCCAAACCGGTTTTGGCTTGTGTATCATTTTTTTAAAAATATATTTTTAATGATTTCACAGAGGAAGGGAGAGGGAGGGAGAGAGAGAAACATCAATGATGAGAATAATGAATCAACTGCCGTCTGCATGGCCCCTAGCGGGGACTGAGCCCTCAACCTGGGCACTTGGCCTTGACTAGAATCGAACCTGGGACTCTTCTGTCTGCAGGCTGATGCTCTCTCCACTGAGCCACACCAGCTGGGGCTTGTGCTGCTGTGTCTATAGCCAGGTTATTACAATATGCTGGGCCGGGTAACTGAACTTCCACAAACAAATAGGAATTGAAAATGGGCTCGGCCCCCAGAGGATTATATCACCAGTAGCAGCATTTATCAAGAGCAAGGCGATCAGTGGGGAGGGAAGGAGTTTGGCAACAAAATAAATGGTGGGTCAGTGCCCGCTGGGCAAATTATGTCCCTCCTCTGACCTCCAGTTTTCTCACGTGTAAAATAATGAATACGATCATTAAATAAAAATAGATGAGCCGAAACCGGTTTGGCTCAGTGGATAGAGTGTCAGCCTGCGGACTGAGAGGTCCCAGGTTCAATTTCGGTCAAAGGCATGTACCTTGGTTGCGGGCATATCCCCCGTAGGGGGCGTGCAAGAGGCAGCTGGTCGATGTCTCTCTCTCATCGATGTTTCTAACTATCCCTCTCCCTTCCTCTCGGTAAAAAATCAATAAAATATATTAAATAAAAATAGATGAAAATAGGATGATGAAGACCTAGGGGAGGGTTTAGGGGGGCGGGCAGGCTAGAAGAGGTACATAGGGGAGAAAAGGGGGCTCATAATACTTTCAACAATAAAGATTTTTTTAAAAAAGATAAAAAAATGAAGTATAGCTGATGTGCAATAGTACAGCATATTGTTTTATTGTTCAGGGGGGTCATTCTGCCTTTATGTACCTTACCACGTGCTCGCCTGTCACCATACGATGTTGCTGTGATGTCCCTGACTAGATCCCCTGTGCTGTACATTCTACCCCAGTGTTTGATTTGTTCGATAGCAGGAAGCGTGCACTTCTTATCCTCCTTCACCTTTTCCACCCATTCATTCCCTGAAAATGAAAATGCCAATTTAAAAACATCCGCAGCCCTGGGTGTCTGGCAGCATTATTTACAATGGTCCAAGATGTGGAAGCAACATTGGTGTCCAGCGATAGCCAAATGAATAGAGAAGAGCTGCGAGATATATATCTCTATCTATATATCTATGTCTATATCTATCTATATCTATATCTATATATATAAAAGCCTCAGCAGCCAGCCAACCGGCCTATGGCTGTGGCATGCAATGACCACCAGGGGTCAGACGCTCAATGCAGGAGCGGCCGAGCAACAGCAACTGTGCAGAGGGCCCATTTGCACTCTGGGACCCTTTGGGGGATGTCAGACTGCCGGTTTTGGCCCGATCCCCACAGGCCAGGCCATGGGATCACACTGATGCATGAATCTGTGCACCAGGCCTCTAGTATATGTATATAATGCATGTAATATATATATAATATTATGCATCCAAAGCATAAATAAATAAAATCTTGGTCTTTCCTGACAACATGGTGGCCCTAGAGGGTATGGTGCTAAGTGAAGGAAGTCAGACAGAGAAACACAAATACCAGATGCTTTTACTTCTACGTGGAATCCGACAGCATCTGAACAACAGACCAATGGGGAGCTGTTTTCAGAGCTGTGGAGCTTGGTCCGAATCAGGGGTGGCGCTGGAGGAAAGACATCCACGTGGCTCCCCCTTCCCCTCCTCCTGCAGTTGCAGGATTATTTTTAATCCCGTCACCGAGACTCCCATTCCGGCCTCACGAACTGCTTTCTGCCCGCATCCCGTTTGAAAGGGGTGCACTGGAAACCATTCTGACCCAATACCCTGAGCCCGGTGCCCATCGTCCCCGCCAACATCTCGAGGCGTTTCCTTTCCCTTCCCTTCCCGGGGTGACATTCTACACTCAAGGCCAGAGGTGGCAACCGGTCCCAACAACAGGGTGACCAGTCTCTAACGTGACTCGTTCCCGGGGCCCGGCCTGCCCCAGCCCTTTCCTCTGTACCACCACCTGTGGAGTGCTCGGAATATACACCCCGCCTTTTCCCGTCCTCCCCAACCTCTGCCCCTGGCCACCACCTGCGGCTTATGAACCCAGTGGACTGGCATTCCCCACCGCCAGGATCCTGGAAGGAATTAAAGGCGGAATCCGATTTCCACACACACACACAACTCCACGGAACTGGCCATCACAGCAGAAGCCACAACACACACACACACACATACACACACACATTCCACACGCACATGCACACACACACAGCAGCGGCATGGAGCGAACCACACAAGTCCACAGACAAGGCAGACGGACTGGAGTAGAAACCGAGAAGAGTGCTACCTCTGGTCACAACAGGTTAGCGCCGGCCCGCAGGGTGGGCGTACAGTTTTTATGGCAGGGGAAAATGGGGAGGTTCCTGCCCTACAAAGATAAACGTGGGCAAGGCTTTAGTGGGCGCTCACGCCGGGCGGAGACTTTCACAGGCACTGGCACAAGACAGAGAAGGATACAGCGGCCCCTCGAGATACGAGTGTCATTCGTTCCGTCACCTTGAGGCGTGGGAAACTAGGAGATGCTCGAGTCGAGGTAAACTGGTGGGTCGTGTGCGCGATGACTCTTATCTCAACTGTTGCTCGTATTTCAAAGCAAAAATAGCTCGTATCTCAAAAATCTCGTATGTGAGGGCACTCGTATCTCGAGGTACCACTGTACACACCCGCAGGTCACCAAAACGCACGCTAGATGCAGAGGACACGGTGGCCTCAGAATGGCGCGCCTCCCAAAGGATGGAGAGCCACAACCCTCAACGGCTTTCCCCAAAGAGAAAGGGAAAGCAGAAGGGCATGGGTGGCGGCCCACGAGGGGCAGAGCTGGGCACCCGCCACCATCCGTACCCGGTCTTTGGCTGTGAACTGCTTTCTGGGTCAGACGTAGAAAGCACAGCCAACCACTTCTCCTACTTCCCCTCATGGTTCTTGATCTAAAAGCCAAGGCAATGATGCTAAGAACACGCACGCACTCTCTTTCCTAAAGAAAGGGGTAGCGTGGGTAACAGGAAAAATGCCAGAAAACGGTGATTTCTTCCATTTTACATATGAGAATGCAGGCTTCGTTGCAAACCTGAATTTGACAGCTAAGCTACCTGGGGATTTTCCACAGGAGGCATCTCTATCTCCCCTGGGAAGGGCTGACCCCCGAAGGTCACGGGAGACTAAGTTCTGGATGTGGATCCAGGCAGCGCCTGGGCTGTCCCATCCATCCACGGGGGAGATGGCGTTAGAAATTGGGGACCCCGCTTCACTGGACTTGCCCTGTAGCTCCGCCCCCAATAGGACTTACCACGTTCTGTGCAAATTTCTCAAGAGATGTTCGGCGGTCCACTGGGGGTTCCGACTTACACGTGCAGGGAGGGGAAAGGCAAAGGGAAACGGAGCGTGTAAAAAATAAAATAAAAAAGAAAAGGAAGCAAGAAAACAGAGCAGAAAGAGACAGGAGGTGAAATGATAAAACACCGAATCCTGACCTAACCCATAGGGATGGGGAGGGGCCAGAGCCTCCTTTTATTCATGATTTTATTTTTATTTTCTTATTATTTGTCAAAATATTTGTATTGATTTCAGAGGAGAAGGGAGAGGGAGAGAGAAACATCCATGATGAGAGAGAATCGTGGATCAGCGGCCTCCTGCACGCCCCACACTGGGGATGGAGCCTGCAACCCGGGGCCTGTGCCCTTGACCGGGAATTCAACCGTGACCTCCTGGTTCCTAGGTTTGATGCTCAACCACTGAGCCATGCCGGCCAGGCAATGATTTTATTTTAAACGTCAAAACTCTTCTTGTGCCAATGAAATGGTGGGGTTTCAAGTAAAACTCAACTGCACTAAAATCAAGAAGATACACAGACACGGGGACGTGTTTATGCTGACGTTGGCAAAGTCGAAGTATTGGAAAAGCTAGAGGCGTTCCCGGTAACTTTCTACCGGGGCCAGCTGGCTGTGGAGAACTGTTCATTCTGTAAAGCATGGCTGTCCAGCAGAAATGTCTCCGCGGATGGCAAGTTCATCCTCTGCGGCCCAGTATCTCAGAAGCTTTATCTGTGACGGTGGAGGACTCCACATTGGGCTAGAATTCTGGGTAATCTCCATGAACGTCCATTTAAGCTTAACCATGCCCATGTGGCCAGTGGCTGTTGTACTGGACCATCTGTCTACACAGGACTGACAGATTGGCCTAACGCAGCGGTCAGCAAACTCATGAGTCCACGGAGCCAAATACCAACAGGACAACGATTGGAATATCTTTGGAGAGCCACATTTTTTAAACTTAAACTTCTTCTCCCGCCACCTCTTCCAAATAGACCCGCCCAGGCCGTGGTCTTTTGTGGAAGAGCCACACTCCAGGGGCCAAAGAGCCGCCTGTGGCTCTCGAGCCGCGGATTGCCGACCATGGGCTTAAGGGATGATCCTGAAGTATGAAAACTGACAGTTTCGTCTTAGAAGTTAAAGAAGCTATGGACTTTTTTTAATACTGAGAAACCACGCGTGAAGATGTTGATGTCCAGATAGTCCATATCACGTGCGTGGATGAGAGACTTTAAATATAAGCATTCAGTGAATAATGAGGTCCACTGCAGTTCTTCCAGAATGTGGGTGGGTTCTATCTTAGGGGCATAAAATTCATTGTGGGGATACCGCATGGTTCAGGCTAAAAACCAAGTGAAAAATATTCAGAAGCACATATCCCCACATTTTTACAGCTACCCCTGGGCGGAGGGGAGGAGGAGAAGGGGGGAGAAAAAATTTTTATTTATGGGATATGTGGCTAAAAACATATATTCTAGTTTGCTGCGAACAAAGAAAATTTGCTTGATGAGATTGTGTTTTTATTTCCCTTTATTGCAATTTTAAAAAATATATTTCTAATTGATTTCAGAGAGAAAGGGAGAGGGAGAGAGAGAAACATCAATGATGAGAGAGAATCACTGATAGGCTGCCTCCTGCACACCCCCTACTGGGGACCAGCAATCCGGGACATGTGCCCTGACTGGGATATTGAACCATGTCCTCCTGGTTCATAGGTCAATGCTCAACCCCTGAGCCACAACGCCTGGGCTATTGCAATTTTTTTTTATTTCCTTGAACTGGGCATAGAGAAGACTAACTGACATGAAATATGAAAAACAGCTTAACAAAAACAGCAACCGACTTTGTAACGTAAGAATGTCAACAAAAAACAAACAAAAAAGAAAATAAGCAATCAAACAGAAGCAGAGGGAACTTAAACGGCGCTTGAAAAAGGCAAAGGTTTGGGGGGCGGGGTGTGTCTCGGCGCATGCTCACTTACCCTTTGTCCTCTTCCCCAGGGCCCCAGGAAGGTCGCTACTCCACCGAGTTTTACCACTGAGAACGCGACAGTGAAAGGGCACAAGGAACCGGTACCTTTTTCTTCGCCTGTAGAAGCTCCTGGTAGGCACTGGATCGTATAAAACGTGGGTAGGAATCGCTTTTCATCAGTTTGTAAATGTGCTCCTGGAAAGAGAGAAGGGTTAGGGCGTGACGTCATCATTTCTCAGGGAGAGGAAACCAAATGCCGTGATCAGAAGGCAGCCGGGTGGTTCGAAAACCAATCCGGAAGCAGCTAGAAATCAAGAATGGCTCTGCTCCTGAGAAGACCTGCTGTTGACCGAACAAGCAGATCCTCAAATTCATCGTGTGGTTCATAAATCAATTTTAAAACCGGTGGAGGAGCTACTTGGAATGTAAACCACACCCAGCCCTTAAAAAAAAAAAATGGAGCTGAAACTGGTCTGGCTCAGTGGATAGAGCGTTGGTCTGTGGACTGAAAGATCCCAGGTTTGATTCCGGTCAAGGGCATGTACCATGGTGGCGGGCACATCCCCAGTAGGGGGTGTGCAGGAGGCGGCTGATTTATGTTTCTCTCTCATCGATGTTTTAACTCTCTATCTCTCCCCCTTCCTTTCTGTGAAAAATCAATAAAATATCTTTTTTTAAAAAATAGAGTTTAGTTAACAGAATGCCATAAGGTGATTCTATGAAATCAAGTTGTGCGTTTCCATGGATTCATTGGGAATTGAAATCAATCTGCTGGCGCTTCCAACTGTGCCAGGTTGATGTAGCATTCTGAACCCTTTGAGAATGTCTGAGAGGGGTTAAACGTGTTATTGAGGTGGGACCACTTTGCCTTTTTTAATCTCCAAAGAATGAATTTATTTTTATATATTTTTTTATCATCTTTATCGTTGATTTTATATATGTCCCCCTTTTTTCCCCATTGACCCCTTCTAGCCTGCTCCCCACCCCCTGTCCCCCGCCAGGCCTTCACCCTACTATTGTCTGTGTCCACGGCTTAGGCCTATCTGCATACAAGGTCTCTGGTTGATCTCTCCGAACCCCCTCCTCCTCTGCCTCCCCGGCTCCCCACTTTGGCTAATGCTTGCTCTCATATTGGGTGACAGAGTAGAAAAACAAAGTACAGTGGTACCTCGAGATACGAGTTTAATTCATTCCGTCACCTTGAGGCGTGGGAAACTATGAGACGCTCGAGTCGCGGTAAACGGGTGGGTCGTGTGCAGCCGGCCGATCCACGCGATGACTCGTATCTCAACTGTTGCTCGTGTTTCAAAGCAAAAATCGCTCGCTCAACGGCTCGTATCTCAACAATCTCGTATGTTAGGGCCCTCGTATCTCGAAGTGCCACTGTACAAGGTGTCACATATTTCCAATGCTCACGTAGAACCGTATACATTTACAGAACACACCCAGGCTTTGCGAAACAGGCCCCTCTCCCGAGCCTCTGCCCTCTCCTAGCTTGGTCGGGGTCACGTTACACACAACGACCCACCCTGGAGGGTTAGACCCGCCGCCAATTACAAGAAAAACAAAACGCAAGCGTCTCAACCCCTCAACTCCATGGGAGCACGCGTGTGTGTGCCACAATGCGAGGCCCCTTTCCCCTCCTCCTCTCCCCCTCTCCCCCCACCTCCTGCCGTCCACCCACCTGAGCGTCTTCGAACGTGTACCGCCCGGGCTCCTTCACGTTCTGCGTGGTCTTGTCGTAGCTCTTGGAGTCCAGGTTGATGGCACTGGGGGCGCCGGGAGCCAGGAACTCCTGCCAGATTTCCTGCACCCGGGAGGGCACTTCCCTGATGGGCCGCTTCTTCAGGTCCTCCACGGCCAGCCAGAACCTGCGAGGGGCGTGACACCGGGCACTCATTCCAACGGACGGGGGGGGGGGGCGCCAGAAAGAGCATGTTGGGGAGCAGCGAGCATGGGAAGGAATCGTCATCGCGCTCCATGAGCCGCGATGGCGTGGTTCTGATCACGGAAGGCCCGTTCTCACCAGGCTGGGAGCTCACCTGGACATGCGGCCCAGCCTCCCTGACCCGGGCGCTGCCTCTGACCGTGAAAACGTTAACCGTTTTGCAGCAGAAACGACCCGTTTGCTCTTTTATCTACACGGAGTGGCCAGATGGTGATGGTCTCTTAAGGCATCATCATCTGGCCACTCAGTGTCTAACCTATAGAATAAAAGGCTAATAGGCAAATTGTCCCCTCAGGCAGGAGTTCGACCAGCAGGCAGGCCGGCCAACCGCTCATGTCCCCTCCCCCTGGCCAGGCTGGCCGGACCCCCACCCATGCACGAATTCATGCACTGGGCCTCTCATACATACACACACACACACACACACACACACACACACACACACACATACTGAGTGGCAGATGATGATGATCTCTGAAGGCATAATCATCTGGCCAATCCATGTAGATCCTATAGAACAGTGGTTCTCAACCTGTGGGTCACGACCCCCTTGGGGGTCGAACGACACTTTCACAGGGGTCGCCTAAGACCATCGGAAAACACAGGTATTTACATTATAATTCATAACAATGGCAAAATTACAGTTATGGAGTATGGTTGGGGGTCACCACAACATGAGGAACAACATGAGGGTCGTGGCATAGGTTGAGAACCACTGCTCTAGAATAAAAGGCTAATGTGCAAATTGTCCCCTCGGCCAGGAGTTTGACCAGCAGATAGGCCGGCCAACCACCCATGTCCCCTTCCCCTGGCCAGGCTGGCTGGGCCCCACCCATGCACAAATTCATGCACCAGGCCTCTAACATATAGATATACACTGAGTGGCCATATTATTATGCGTTCAGAGATCATCATCATCTGGCCACTCCATATCCTTTCCCACATAATCTTTGTCCTTCTCCCCAATAGAAGCAGCTGGGGCTGATGATGGGTGCAGCGGTGTTTGTGGGTACCCTCTGCTCTCCCCTGCTGCCAGCAGGACTGGAATCAATGCTCACACAGGATTCACCCCTGGCTCTGCCTTATTATATCTTTTTTTTCCTTCTTCCTCCATCGAGTGGCAGGAATTCAATGGGCTCCTGGCATTGCCATGATGTGGGTGGGAGAGTCATTGATCGGTTACATCCTACACAACCAGGCATGGTACAGGTCGTATCTCTGGCTTAGAGTATACGGTTGGAAAAAACAAAACAAAACACGTCTTACCTTAAGTTTTCTGAGCTGAATTCTGACTCGAGAAACTTGAGAAACTGTTCTCTGCCCACGGGGTCCTTCAAGGCTTCATCCATGCCAAACCCCCACCGTTTGACCCTCTGCTGGCTTGGTTCTTTGCTAGGGGAGACAAAACCAGACACGTTCCGTGCGGTGCAAGCCCTATTTCTTGCCATTACATTTCCCCTCAGAAACACACATGTCCTGACATTCCCATCTTTAGCTGAACTTTCAGGGGGAGGGGGGGGCGCGCGGGAAATAAATCTCAGATGGATGACTCTGAATGAAATGGCAGTGAGGTGTAAGCTATAGGCATCCATAATGAAGACTGAGGTCCGTTGAGCATCGGATAGATCTTTTAGTGTTTTTTTTTCTTCACCACATGGATTCTCTTAGTTTCTTTCAACAACTTTATGAGCTACGTACTATTTTAATTCTCATCGTGTAGAAGATGAAATCGCAGCACAGAGAGGGTTACCACTTGCCAGCGACAGACAGGAAATCAGGGGCAAATGGCAGACATTCTGAGCCGACAGCCCAATGTCATAGCCACACCCCCAATGCAGTCACAGGGTGGCATGTTGATCTGGGAGAAAATGCATTGGGAACCGAAAGGCCGAAGTCCTGTGGATGATTCCACTATCAATGAAATGGGTGACCTCATCCTGGTTTTCTTGAGAAGTCCCTCTCTTGCCAATTTCTCTTAAGAGTAAGGTCCTTTTGTTTTAATATTGAGTGTATAAAAGCATCTACACTAATAAAAGAGTTAGATGCAAATTGACCGTACCTTCACGATGCCCACCAGCCAAGCAGAAGCATGCAAATGAACCCAACAAAGATGGCGGATTAATTTGAATACGCAGGCACCAATTGGCTGGAGGCGGGTCTTCTGGGCAGCGTGGGAAGGCAGGAAGGCGAAAAGGCGGCTGCGGGCTGGAGCAAAGATGGTGCCGGCAGCCAGGGGAAGGAAGGCCCATTTGTGTAATCGGGCCTCTAGCATAATTATATTGGGCTTAAGTAAGTATGGATTTAGCATTTAATTTTACTTGAACAGCCGAAACCGGTGTGGCTCAGTGGATAGAGCGTCAGCGTGGGGACTGAAAGGTCCCAGATTAGATTCTGGTCAAGGGCATGTATCTTGGTTGCGGGCACATCCCCAGTAGGGGTCGTGCAGGAGGTGGCTGATGGATGTCTCTCTCTCTCATCGATGTTTCTAACTCTCTGTCCCACTCCTTTCCTCTCTGTAAAATTAATTTTCCTTGAACACACGGGCCTTTGTGACTGCGTGGGTTTTTCAGGTACTGAAGACAAGAACCTAAAGAACAGAAGATCCCAACTCCAACTGGTCTACCTGAAGCCCTTCTACCTCTATTTGGCACGAGTCTTTTGGGAATGCAAATATGAACGCAAGTTCACTTATCTCAGATTCAAAGCCATTACCTTTATCATAAGACAGCGGTTCTCAACCTGTGGGTCGCGACCCTTTTGGAGGTCGAACGACCCTTTCACAAGGGTCGCCTAAGACCATCGGAAAACACCTATTTCCCATGGTCTTAGGAACCAACACACCGCTCCTCGGTGTCGCCAAGTGTAGCCATGTCGTTGACTGTTGTCCTAGGAAGACTGTTACCCATGCTACTCCACGATTCAAGACAACATTTCATTTATTTGTCATTAGAAATCAATATTTCACAATATATAATTACATATTGTTTTTGTGATTAATCCGTATGCTTTAATGATGTTCCATTTGTAACAATGAAAATACATCCTGCCTATCAGATAATTACATGACAGTTCATAACAGTAGCAAAATGACAGCGATGAAGTAGCCACGGAAATCATTTTAAGGTTGGGGGTCACCACCCCATGGGGAGCTGTCTTAAAGGGTCGCGGCCTGAGGAAGGTTGAGAACCACTGTCATAAGAGCTTTCTACCACGGGCTCACGTAGACACGGAGTAAAACTGCGGTGACCGCTACCCAGCGATGGGTTTCTTCCCCTCTCACCCAAACCCGGAAGTGAGTGAAGTATTTCGAGGGGAGAGGAAAGCGACACTTACCTCACTTCGAGCTCCCAGAAAGTCGTGTCGTCGGACAGCCACGGGTTGGAAGGGTCGGGCGGCACGAAAAACGGGTCGTAGTCTAGGTACTGCTCCGTGTAACTCAGCAGACTGGAGAGAAGAAACACATCCAGCCCCCTCAGGCGTCTGGCGGAGGCTGTAACCAGCCCAAAGTAGGGGACCCCGTGAAAACGGACAGCCCAGGGGTGCTGGCTGGTCCCCAGCAGGAACCCCCATGGCTGTTTCCACATTTCTACCAGCTCCCTCGCCTTCACTGACTGTGCTTCTGGGAAGACAGGTGTGGCCCAGGGTTCCACCCCTCCCCAGGCCTCCGCCATGCGAGTCGAGACCCCTCCGTTACAATAAACTGAGCACAAGAGGTCAGCGTGGGGAGGGAGGCCGGGGTCAGCTCTGATCTTGGGTCGACCAGTTGGCCCGAAGCTGAACTGATTCTAGCCAACGTGGAAAAGAGGTTAAAAAGTCATTTTTTCCCCCCTCTAAAGTATTTACAGTGGTACCTCGAGATACGAGTGCTCTAACATACGAGATTTTTGAGATGCGAGCCGTCGAGTGAGCAATTTTTGCTTTGAAATACGAGCAACATTTGAGATAGGAGTAATCTTGCGGATCGGCCGGCTGCACACGACCCATCCGTTTACCGCGACTCGAGCGTCTCATAGTTCCCCACGCCTCAAGGTGACGGAACGAATTAAACTCGTATCTCGAGGTGCCACTGTATAGGAATTAGGTAAAAGGGGAGTGACTTGCTGAGCAAAAAAAAAAAAAAAAATTTTTAAATCTGTGTTTAAAAATAAAAATAGGAAGAGGAGAGGAAAAACGTTGAAGAGGTAGGATCTGACCGTGCCTCAAAGGGCAGGCCACGGATGCTGTTCAGAACAGATTTAAGTAAAGAAATGGGGGGAAAAAAATAGAAGATCTGAGTTTCACTCCAGTTTTGAAGTTCCGCAGTAACTGGGTGTGAATTTAAAGGAAGGGCCGACTTCAGAAGCTGGAAGGGCTGTTTCTCCCTGCAGGAAGGGGACAATTCAGGGCCTTGGAGTTATCTTCTGTATCTGATTCTGGCTGCACAAGGATTGGACCTCTGGAGATGTCAGACAATCGGGGTCATCCTGTAATTCATTTAAACGGCAACAGGACAGCCCGGCCGGTGTGGCTCAGCGGTTGAGCATCGACCTAGGAACCAGGAGGTCACGGTTCGATTCCCAGTCAGGCCACAGGCCCGGGCTGCGGGCTCCATTCAATGATTCTCTCTCGCATCATCGATGTTTCTCTCTCCCTCTCCCTTCCTCTCTAAAATCCATAAAAATATTTTAAAAATAAATGAGGAAGAAACAAAATAACATTTATTACAGGGTTCTAATCACTTATCGCAGTTCCCTGTCCAACAGTTCTTGCGCCATTTTTATCAGATTTCACCGTCACCTAAAAAGTGTAAGTGCACACGGACATCTCCAAATACTTACCTATCAGCAACTTTCGACATTTTTAACCGATGTCTGTCTAACTGTATTTGCCAATAGTTTATCTGCAAACAGAGTTGAAGAAATAGTTATATAAGCAGTGAGATTCTCACCATTTTCAGCTCTAATTTCTGATCAACTGGGAAATTCTAAACACGTTCATGTTCTACACCAGTAAAAATCCAAAGTCTGGCCGAAACCGGTTTGGCTCAGTGGATAGAGCTTCGGTCTGCAGACTGAAAGGTCCCAGGTTCGATTCCAGTCAAGGGCATGTACCTTGGTTGCGGGCACATCCCCAGTAGGGGGCGTGCAGGAGACGGCTGATCGATGTCTCTCTCTCATCGATGTTTCTAACTCTCTATCCCTCTCCCTTCCTCTCTGTAAAAAATCAATAAAATATATATAAAAAAAATCCAAAGTCTGTTAAAAAAAAATGAGAGAGATCTGAAAGAGCTAAAAAATTAAAATCTGCTTCCATGTAAATAGAACCAGTAGCTTTGGGACAGCGATGCATTTAAATACTCTGCGGCTGCCTGCTTTTCCGGGTTGACCCACCTGCTCTTGTAACTCATCTTCCGTGGGAGGTTTCGTCTCTGGCGTGGGCGTGTGGGTGGGACTGTGGCTTCGAATGTCGTTCTGTAAACCGTAGACAGACTGGATGAAATAAAAAATAAAACCAACAGGTTAGGACAGAACAGCGTGGGCCGTCACAGAGCTGTGAGGAGGCGATTCCGTGCGATGTATCCGGCAAGATAGCCTCGAGGCCTATCTGTTTCAGCTTCTGATCAGAATGCAAAAGGCATAGCTAACCTACATGTCTCAGGCGTGTAACACAGAAGCGCATCATTTAAAAAAAAAAAAAAGGTGTGGTTAGGTTAGGAACTTCAGCAGAATAACTGATTACATGGAGAAGACCTGGCAAGTGTGATGACAAGATTTGGGGGGAGAGCTGAGAGCACATGTTTTTGTTTTTGTTTTTGAGGAGGGTGAAAAGACAAAGACATATGAAAACTGTATGAACCCCTCCCACGAAATGGAAGTGACAGGTAGGTGTGAAAAGAAACTCTTTTTTTAAAAATACAGTGGTACCTCGAGATACAAGTTTAATTCGTTCCGTAACCTTGAGGCGTGGGAAACGATGAGACGCTCGAGTCGCGGTAAACTGGTGGGTCGTGTGCAGCCGGCCGATCCGTGCAATGACTCCTATCTCAAATGTTGCTCGTATTTCAAAGCAAAAATTGCTCGCTCGACGGCTCGTATCTCAAAAATCTCGTATGTTAGGGCACTCGTATCTCGAGGTACCACTGTGTGTATTTTATTGATTTTTTACAGAGAGGAAGGGAGAGGGATAGAGAGCTAGAAACATCAATGAGAGAGAAACATCGATCAGCTGCCTCTTATACGCCCCCTACTGGGGATGTGCCCGCAACCAAGATACATGCCCTTGACCGGAATCGAACCCGGGACCTTTCAGTCCACAGGCCGACGCTCTATCCACTGAGCCACACCGGTTTTGGCGAGTCACACACATTTTTGAGAAGAAGAATGAAAGAGAGCCTCAGTTTTGGAACCTGGGTTTCCGTGGACCTCGGTTTCCTTACTATAAATTCATTGAAAAGAATGGGCTGAGCCAGCGTGGCTCCGTGGTTGAGCGGGAGGTCACGGTTTGATTCCATGCCCGGGTTGCAGGCTCGACCCCCCAACCCCCAGTAGGGGGTGTGCAGGAGGCAGCCGATCCATGATGCTCTCTCCTCATTGATGTCTGTCTGTCTGTCTCTTTCTCTCTCTCTCTGTCTCCCCACTCCCTTCCTCTCTGAAATCAATTGAAATATATATATTTTTTAAAAAGAGTAACTCTTCCAAATTCAGCAAGCAGCGAGAAGTACACTCGATGCAGCTTCGGGAAGAGCTGACCACAGTCTGAGTCTTGCTCCATAAGGTCCGTCCCAGGGTGCTGAGGATGAAAGGGACTGAACAGGCCCCTCACAGGAGGGGGGGGGCGCCCAGCATGGGAGGGGCGGTTGTGTGGGGGGAGGCACCCACAGGCCTGCTCTGGGATGGCCTTGCCTCCATCTCTCAGAGTTTCCTGGGACAAAAGCTTTTGAGCTGCTTCTGAATGTTTCTTTCTGCCCTTCCTCCCGGCTCCTCTCTCCTAAGACCAAGGTCAGCTGCCTCAGAGGAAAGAAGAGGCACTTGAACCCTACCAGGAGGGCGGGGGAGGGGGGAGTAGGGAGCCTTTGAACAGGACGCATATGCGCCTTGGGGTGGAAGAAACAGACAACAGGAAGGAGAAGGACAAAGAACACGTCCTGTGCCCACGCCAGGGACACAGTCCACAGGTGCCAGCCGTGGCCACGTCCTTGGAGGGACGGGCGCAGGCCAGAAACTCTTCATGCGCTTCGAGCGCTTTTTTTATTTTTTATTTTATTGATTCTTTTTTTACAGAGAGGAAGGGAGAGGGAGAGAGAGTTAGAAACATCCATGAGAGAGAGAGACATCCATCAGCTGCCTTTTGCACGCCCCCTACTGGGGATGTGCCCGCCACCCAGGTACGTGCCCTTGACCGGAATCGAACCCGGGACCCTTCAGTCTGCAGGCCGACGCTCTATCCACTGAGCCATACTGGTTTCGGCATTATTGATTTCTTACAGAGAGGAAAGGAGAGAGATGGAGAGTTAGGAACATTGATGAGAGAGAGACATCAATAAGGAAGGGCAGACTCGCAAAGGCACTGGATGGAGAGGGAGCACAGGTGTTCTTGGCGGAGGTTCACGGAGCTCATTCCGAAGAGGAGCACAATGTACGGCGGGGAGGAGCGGGAAGGAGGGAAAGATCTTACCTTCCGGGTTTTGTGTGGATTCCGCATTCGGGACGACTTCTTGATGTCCACTTCCGTGGTGTTCACACAACCGGGCTGCAGGGGGGAGCAGAGAGAGGAAGGAACCTGTGACCGTCACGTCTGTGATCCTGTGCGAAGGACGTGCCCTCCCCAACCCGAGGAAAGACCCCCATGGCCAGCCGTGATGGCCACTCTTTCTAAGAGGCCACCGCAGTCTAGCAGCTGTGGGTGGTGACAAGATCAGTTCCATTAAAAAAAACACACACACGTTATTTTGATTGATTTCAGAGCGGAAGGGAGAGGGGGAGAGAGAGAAACATCCATGGTAAGAGAGAACCACGGATCGGCTGCCTCATGCACGCCCCACACTGGGGATGGAGCCCACCATCCGGGCCTGTGCCCTGATCGGGAATCAAACCGTGACCTTCTGGTTCCTAGGCCGACACTCAATCACTGAGCCGGGCTGGCTGGCTTGATTTGTTTCCTACCTAAATTATCTATGAAATATATAATAGATACTGAGTGGCCAGATGAGGATGATCTCTGAACGCATCATCATCTGGCCACTCGGTATCTATCCAATAGAATAAAAGGCTAATATGCAAATTGTCCCTTTGATCAGGAGTTCGACCAGCAGGCAGGCCGGCCAACCACACATGTCTCCTCCCCCTGGCCAGGCTGGCTGGACCCCACCCATGCACAAATTCATGCACCAGACCTGGATTGTGGGCTCCATCCCCAGTAGGGGGTGTGCAGGAGGCAGCTGATCAACGATTCTCCCTCGTTGATCTCTCTCTCCCTCTTCTTCCTCTCTGAAGTCAATAAATATGTATATATTAAAAACAACAACAAAACAAGCTGATTGGAGTCTGAGCCATGGACAATGTGTGCCCATGAGACCTGATCCACAGCAGGTTATTCATAGGCTTACTGAAACTAAATCCAGAAAAGCGTTAACAGTGAGTTGCGCAAAGTTGCCTTGTGGCGGTCTCCTTCCTTTGAGTGTTTGAAAGATCAAGCAACTCCAATGCCCAGAGGAAGTAAGCAAGTGATATCACGGTGGAAAAAATGCAGTGTTATAAATTAAACTAGAGGCCCGGTGCACAGATTCGTGCACCGGTGGGGTCCCTCACGTCCGTGCACGCTCAGGGCCGGGGAGGGACCGTGGGAGGGCTCTAGGGCACGTCTGGCCTGTCTCGCTCAGTCTCGATCGCCTGGATCCCAGCAGCAAGCTAACCTACCGCTCGGAGCATCTGCCCCGTGGTGGTCAGTGTGTATCACAGCTCCCGGTCAACCGGTCAAACGACGATCGCTTGGGCTTTTATGTACAGTGGTACCTCGAGATACGAGTGCCCTAACATACGAGATTTTTGAAATACGAGCCATGGAGCGAGCGATTTTTGCTTTGAAATACGAGCAACATTTGAGATATGAGTAATCGCATTGATGGGCCGGCTGCACACGACCCACCAGTTTACCGCGACGCGAGCGTCTCATAGTTTCCCACACCTCAAGGTGACGGGACGCATTAAACTCGTATCTCGAGGTGCCACTGTATATAGATTCTGCATCCCTGCACCCTGACCATCTTACACAAAAGTGGCCATCTTTCCTTCACCGATTTGCCCAGACTTTGGGGGGAAATTACGGGGAATTGAACCCTGACCTCCTGGGTCACAGGCCGACGCTCAATCACTACGGGGTTACCATAGTCTTCTCTCACTTTCATGGGGCACCCCTCGCTTTCGGAAGGCAGAGGTGATGAGCAGAGGCCGTTGGGGGGGGGGGGGGGGGGGGGGACGGTGGCTTACCACGGGGCGGTGCACGTCCCAGAAGGCCCGCTCCTGGCTGTCGAGGATCTTCCTTTCGATCTTGTCCCGCTTCTTGTCCACTCTGCCGACACGGGGACAAAGGGCGGTCAGCAGGGCGCACGGCGGCGCCTCTCGGGACAGAGGGCCGCCGCGGCGCGAAGCTCCCCAGAGACTCACAAGGACTCACTTTGCTTGCGCCTCCGCCTGCATGAAAATGAACTCCCACTTCCGCGCGAAGGCTCTCTGCAGCCGGGCCAGGCTCTCCTGCAAGGGACGGCACAGGTGAAGAGGTTCCGCGGTCCATCTTCCCTCTCCCCTGCTGGGGTCCCCGCCGTGTGTATTCATCAGGAAAAGAAACACAGCCAAAACTGGTTTGGCTTAGTGGATAGAGTGCCGGCCTGCGGACTGAAAGGTCCCAGGTTCCATTCCAGACAGGGGCATGGACCTTGGTGGCGGGCACATCCCCAGTGGGGGGGCCTGCAGGAGGCAGCTGATCGATGTTTCTCTCTCTCATTGATGTTTTGACTCTCTATCCCTCTCCCTTTCTCTCTGTAAAAAATCAATAACATATATTTTTTTAAAAAAAGAAGAAGAAAGAGAAAAGAAATACAGCCCAGCTGGCATGGCTCAGCGGTTGAGCATTGATTGACCCAGGGACCAGAAGGTCACGGTTTGATTCCCGGTCAAGGGTACATACCCGGGATGTGGGCTCGATGCCCAGGAGGGGGCATGCAGGAGGCAGCCGATCTGTGATTCTTTCTCATCACAGATGTTTCCATCTCTCTCTTCCTCTTCCTTCCTCTCCTCTTTAAAAATCCATAAAAACATGTTTTTTAAAAATTAAAGAAAACAAATATAGAATGTCTAAAGTAGAAAGTGCACTCCGGACCGAATGGTAAGTCACGTTCACTGAATACAGCCCAGCCTATCATTATCGGCCAGAGAGAAACACAGGGAGGCCTATCGCAAACATTAATTTTTAAGAGTAACTGACTTTAGTAGAGAACACAGCTAAAGGTCCGAAGGGCTAAAATTCCCTGGCATAAAAAAAAAGTGCTCCATCGGCATCTACAATAGAGCATATATCCAATTTCATGAGACTTCAGTATCACAGAGTAGAATCTGTGCCCACTTCGCAGATTCTACTACCGATTCCATCGGCCATCCAGTTCTCTACAACAGTGAGAATGCTTGGCAGCCCGCTACCCTTTCCAGGCAGTGTTTCAAACCCAGGAAGTCACAGCATAGCAGTTACCTCAACAGATGGCATCAGGTTAACTGAATCTGCTGATGGTGACCCACGGCAAGTTGTGCATAATCTATTTTCCCAATAGAAATGTTCTTTAATTCTCTAAATGTGGATGTCTTCACTACAATAAACAAATCTAAAGTGTTTACATGTAAGTCCATTTAAATATATCTATCTATCTATAGATAGATAGATAGATAGATAGATAGATAGATAGATACACACACACACACACACATATATATATACACAGTGGTACCTCGAGATACGAGTTTAATTCGTTCCGTAACCTTGAGGCGTGAGAAACTATGAGACGCTTGGTGGGTTGTGTGCAGCCGACCGATCCACGCGATGACTCCTATCTCAAATGTTGCTCGTATTTTAAAGCAAAAATCGCTCACTCGACAGCTTGTATCTCAAAAATCTCGTATATTAGGGCACTCGTATTTCAAGGTACCAGTGTGTGTGTGTGTGTGTGTGTGTGATTTTGTGTGTGTATAATATATATATATATATATATATATATATATAAATGGATGGATTTCAGAGAGGGGGATGAGAGGGAGAGAGAAACATCAATGCTGAGAGAGAATCCTGGATCAGCTGCTCCTGCACGCCATCTACTGGGGATGGAGCCCGAAACCGGGCCTTGTGCCCTGACCTGGAATCAAACCCTGACCTCCTGGTTCCTAGGTTGACACTCTACGACTGTGCCACGCCGGCCGGGCTGAAGCCAATGTTTGCAAGGAAAGATATGCTCCCGTTTCTGCTCTGAGTCGGTGCGCCCAGAATGCCATGGTCTTCGATGAGAACGCGGAGGAAGCAGGCGAGCCAGAGAATTTACAATAAGCCTTACGCTGCCCGGTCCCTTCAAAGTCTGACCCTCACCACCCACGAGTGGAGACAGGTGCCGGAGGCCCGAAACGGCCTTGTCCCTGCTCATCTTATGACTTCCGTGGGCGGAGCGCCCTTAGGACTCACCGCTTCGTAGTCGGCGAGCTCCAGGCGGGCCTTGTTCTGCATGGTCCTCTTGCAGAGGTACACCGCTGGAAGCAAACAAAGCAAACACCCGTCACCTCCTGCCTGCCTGTTCCCTCCGAGCGGCCCCGGCCATAAAAACACAGCCTCCGCCTCCAGACGTACCGGTCTTCATCACCGTTTTCAAGTGGAGTGTGCCCTGTCCTTCTCTTTTTTATTTATTTTAATTTATTAAATATTTTATTGATTTTTTACAGAGAGGAAGGGAGAGAAATAGAGAGTTAGAAACATCGATGAGAGAGAGACATCGATCAGCTGCCCCCTGCATACCCCCTATTGGGGATGTGCCTGCAACCAAGGTACATGCCCTTGACCAGAATCGAACCTGGGACCTTTCAGTCCGCAGGCCTACGCTCTGAATTTAGTAGAGAACACAGCTCTACCCACTGAGCCAAACCGGTTTCGGCTCTTTTTTATGTTTAAATGTCCTAAAAATATATCTTTTCTATTGCTTTGAGAGGAAGTGGGGGAGAGAGAGAGACACACCCATGACGAGAGAGAAGCATGGATCAGCGGCCTCCCGCACGCCCCCCGATTGGGGAATCAAGCCTGCAACCCGGGCACATGCCCTTGCCCGGGAATCGAACCTCCTGGTTCATAGGTTGATGCTCAAGCACAGAGCCATGCTCGCCGGGCTCCCTGGTGGCCGGAGACAGTCCATCTGGGCGGCAGATTTACAGGGGACGGATGACAGATGGAACAAGGATGGGGACATCAGCCTGGCCGTGGAGCATTTATCTCAGGACCACCCGCGACGCTCAATGATATCAGGCTATTCTGAGCTCTCTGGGTCAGTCCCCATGACTGGACTATGTTTCTCACTCTTCCATCACATCTGAGTCTCATGACACTCGACATATGCTCCATCTATGCTAGATGCTGATTAACCCTCAGGATGGTAAAGCTACACCAACGGGATGTAGATCATCATCATCTGGCCACTCGGTGTCTATTATATACAGTGGTACCTCGAGATACGAGTTTAATGCGTTCTGTCACCTTGAGGCGTGGGAAACTATGAGACGCTCGAGTCGCGGTAAACGGGTGGGTCGTGTGCAGCCGGCCGATCCGCGCGATGACTCCTATCTCAACTGTTGCTCGTATTTCACAGCAAAAATCGCTCGCTCGCTGGCTCGTATCTCAAAAAATCTCGTATGTTAGGGCACTCGTATTCTCGAGGTACCACTGTATATTTCATAGATAATTTAGGTAGGAAACAAATCATCTATGCTAGATGCTGATTAACCCTCGGGATGAGGACTAGCAACTCTTTGTCAGGCTAGCTCTGGGGGTGCCTTAGGAACTCTGTCTTTGTACCAAGCTCCACCCCCAAAAAGACCGATAATGAAGTCTCGCTGGTATCCCCGAGGAAACAGCTCGGAAACCCAGGAACTCAGAGGCCACTGCGAACACGGGTGCTCTCTCTTCAATGCCCGCCTCCAGAGGTTTCCTGTATGAGGGTCAAGGCCAAGGACAGCCAACCACGGGATGACGTGAACGTGACCGCAAACGCCGAGAACCAAGCAGTTCCTACCATCTCCCATGCTGGTTGTGTTTTGCTACCAATGCTGGAGGCCCGGTGCACAAATTCGTGCACGGGTGGGGACCCTCAGCCTGGACGGCAATCCTGACCCATCAGGGCTGGCCGGCCACGGGAGGTTGCCCGTGGGAGCACACTGACCACCAGGGGGCAGCTCCTGCATGGAACAATTGCCCCCTGGTGGTCAGTGCGCATCATAGGGACTAGTTGACCAGTCATTCGGTCACTTAGGCTTTTATATATATATATGCTAGAGGCCCAGTGCACAAAGTTGTGCATGGGTGGGGTCCCTCAGCCTGGCCAATGATTGGGGTGGCGGGAAGTTGGCTGGGGGGAGGGGCTGCAGGAGGTTGGCTGTGGGAGTGCATCTGTCCCCTGGTGGTCGGTGCACATTATAGCGACCAGTCAACCCGTCATTTGGTTGTTCAGTCATTCAGTCGCTTAG
>JAAGEH010000266.1:0-46369 GCA_011751065.1 Lasiurus cinereus | reverse complement strand
CTCTCCCTCCCTCTGCCCCTGGCCCGGTGCCCCGCAGATGGACAACGTGGATGCTGAGAAGGAGGTGCCGGGGGGAGGCTGGATCGCAGTGGCCTACGTGGGCAAGGAGCAGGCGGCCCAGTTGCAGCAGGAGAGTCAGAGCGGCCGCGGCCCCCGGGCCTACCCCAAGGCGCTGGTGCAGCAGGTGCCGGGGATGTATGTGGGCGAGGGGGTGGGCGGAAGGGCCAGACTGCCAAGGGGGACCCTAAGGAGCCTCCAGACAACCCCTAGGCCTGGGTGGGGCCCCCCGTTTGGGAAATGGAGTCAGTATGGTGTAGAAACAGGGGTGTGTGTGTGTTGGGGAGGGTGGGGGGAGTCAGAGAGAGTCAGGACGCCCCCCAGGCTCTGAGAATATCCAATGGGGAGCTCCTGAGGCGGGTGGAGGAGGGCAGGGCACTGTTGGGGTCCCACAGAGCATCTGGGGAAAAGCAGGAAGAATAAGAGCTTCTGCCCTTGACCTCAAGGAGTGGCTGGCCGGTCCGCGCAGAGGGAAGGATGCCTCCTCCGGGACTAGCTGAGAATAACTGGTGACAGGGGCGTGGGCAGGGCATTGCCGGGGTGTGGGCCAGCCTGGTCTCTGTCCTGCAGATGCGGAGGGCGCTCTTCCTGGGGGCCTCTGCCCTGCTCCTCCTCATCTTGAACCACAACGTGGTCCGAGAGGTAAGCCGGAGGCGGCTTTGGGGGCGCTGGGGCTGGGGGTGTGGGGGACCGAGGCCAGCGACCGCCCTGTGCCCCTGCAGCTGGACATCTCCCAGCTTCTGCTCAGGCCCGTCGTCGTCCTCCATTACTCTTCCAACGCCACCAAACTGCTGGAGGCGCTGCTGCAGTGAGTCGGGGTCTGAGCTCCAAACGGGAGGCTGGGTGTGGGGGTCCCCGGCTCCGCCATGGGCTGGGGCAGTGGTTCTCAACCTTCCTAAGGCCGCGACCCTTTAAAACAGCTCCTCACGGGGTGGTGACCCCAACCATAAAATGATTTCCGTTGCTACTTCATCACTGTCATCTTGCTACTGTTATGAACTGTAATGTAAATATCTGATAGGCAGGATGTATTTTCGTTGTTACAAATGGAACATCATTAAAGCATAGGGATGAATCACAAAAACAATAGGTAATTATATATTGTGAAATATTTCTTTCTAATGACAAATAAATGAAATTTTGTCTTGAATCGTGGTGTAGCATGGGTAACAGTCTTCATAGGGCAACAGTGAACTACATGGCTACACTTTGCTACACTGAGGAGCGGTGTGTTGGTGCCTAAGACCATGGGAAATGGGTGTTTTCTGATGGTCTTAGGCGACACCTGTGAAAGGGTCGTTCGACCCCCAAAGGGGTCGCGATCCACAGGTTGAGAACCGCTGGGCTGGGGGGTGGGGGGGCGGAGAGGAGACCTGAAGGGGGTGCCAGGCCCTGCAGCGAGGAGGCTGCTCTGTGGGTGGAGGGCACTGGCTCTCACGAGGAGGAAGGCGGGGATCTGATTGACAGGCTCCTCCCTGGCCTGGCTGGTATGAGAAGTGGGAAAACCTACAGCTGGGGAAGGCCTGGGGCCCGAAGCGGAAGGGCTGCAGAATGATAACGGGGGGAGGGGGGGAGGGGGGAGAAGAGGGGGAGATGATAGCTCCTCCGTGCCTTCCCTCCCAGGAGGACCCAGGCCACAGCTGAGATCACGAGTGGGGCGTCCCTGTCGGCCAACATCGAGTGGAAGCTGACCCTGTGGACCACCTGCGGCCTCTCCAAGGATGGCTACGGCGGCTGGCAGGACCTGGTGTGCCTGGGGGGCAGCCGGGGCCAGGAGCAGGTGCGCGCTGGCGGGGGAGGCTGTGTCTCCGGGAGGCCGGGCGACGTCTGATTTTCTCTGCATTTCCCGGTGCTCTGTGTTGAGGAGAGAGGAAGGGAGGGGGGATTCTGCCCGCCTGCATGTCTCAGGTCCCTGTGTGTGGGGGGCCGGCCCCAGCCTCCCGGGACGCAGTCTCCAGCAGGCGTCTGAGGACAGGGGCCGTGCCAGGCAGCTTCAGGTCAGGCAGACGTGGGCTCAGGGCCTGGCTCTGAAGTCTTAGCTGCGTGGCCGCAGGCCGGGAGTTGCACCTCCCTGGTCTCCCGCTCCTCATTGGTGACCAAGGACGGCACGGCCACAGGACAGCCCGGCCACAGGATGGCGGGCGCTGTGTGCGTGCAGCTCCTGGCGGCTGGGCAAAGGGCAGTGCTGCTACTTGGAATGTGTTTACTATTGCCAGGGCTTGGGTAAAGAGGCACGAGTACCTTTGGAGATCCTGGGGCACCTGGGGCTCCATGCCAAGGGCTGTGGCGGGTACAGAGGCTGGGCTCTGCCCTGTTGCGTCTCACAGACAAGAGGGGAGGGAACTCTCACCCAGAGGCGCCTGGGCAGCCCAGGTTGGACACACGAAGAAGCACACCTCTGCAGAGGAAGAGGCCCTGATGGGGGGGATGGAGGGCTTTCTGGAAGAGGAGGGAGCCCCTGGCTCTCCCCTGGAGGGCAGCCTACATAGATCTCAGGGCTGGTGGGGGAAGGGGTGAGGAAAGGGGAAGCAGGTCTGGGGAAGTGGCCGTCAGTGAGAGGCCAGGAAGAAGTTTGGGCACAAAGGCTGGAGCTCGGAGCGGGGCATGCTGGAAGCAGGTCCGAGGGGCCTGGAGGTGGGCTAACGGCCTGCGGTTGGGTCTGGCTGGTACAGTGGGCGCAGCTGAGCGGCCCCTGGGAGCCAGAGCTGCAGTCCCTGTGTATCAGACACCCCGCCTTCCCTCTTCCCCTAGAGTGGTTCTCAACCTTTCTAAGGCCGCGACCCTTTAATACAGTTCCTCATGTGGTGGTGACCCCCAACCATACTCATAACTGTAATTTTGCTGTTGTTATGAATTATAATGTAAATACCTGTGTTTTCCGGTGGTCTTAGGCGACCCCTGTGAAAGTGTCGTTCGACCCCCCCCCCCCCCCCGCAAAGGGGGTCGCGACCCACAGGTTGAGAACCACTGCCCTAGAAGCTCCCAAGATGCACTGAGCCTGGGCCGGCTGGGTGGTGGGCCTACAGCAGAGCTCCGGGCCGGCCACACCTTCGGCCCCCCGGGCTCCAGGTTCTGCCCCGAGAGCTGGCCCTTTAATGACCACTCAGTCCAGCCATGTGCCAGCCTAGCATGGCAGGGGCACGGCTGCAAGGCAGCGCCAGCCCGAGTCCCCGGGCCCCATCCGGGGAGGAGAGAGGCCAGAGGCTGTCGCTGCGGGGTGAGCGCTGAGCTGCTGTGGGTACACAGCCCTCCGGGCACAGTGAGGGCACCGAGCTTCGCTGAGGCGTGTGGGGAGCCCCTGGAGCAGGTGCCACCGCCCACCACAAATGGGGGGATGATGGGGACACAGAACCCTTTGGGGGAAAGGGCAGGACAGCGGAGGACTGGTACTCACAGGTGCCCTCAGCAGCGGCCCCCCAGTGCCTCTGCCCAGAGCAAAAGCCAGTCTGTCCGGAGCGTGGCTTCCTATAACCACAGACCATTCCCGGCCCCCTCCCCCCGAGATGGTCGTTGAACTTCATTCAGCCTTGGCTGGGGAAGGCCACGGGGGCAGCGAGCTACTGAGAATGCAGAGCGTTTAGGGACCGTGTTTATTATTAGGCCTCACCCAGCCATGGGCGTGAGGTGGTGCCCGTGTGGGCGAGGCGTGCCCGCTGGGGAGCAGGCCGAGTCTGGTGCGGTGTCGCCTCATTTCCGGAGCCCGCGGTGAAGAGTCAGCCTGGCTGCCACACCGCACACGGCGTGCAGTTCCCCAGGAACTCTGAGCGCCCCCACCCCGGGAGCCGCTCAGAGACTCAGTGAGGCGCGTCATAGGGTTTCCTCCCTTTAAGGAAGCACAGGTGCAGAGTAGGTGTGTGGCGAGCTGGGCAGGCGAGGAGGGGGAGCACCGGCCCGGCCTGGTGGTCAGGAGAGCTTCCGGAGCAAGGGGCGTCCACAGACATAGCCCAGGCAGGGACAAGGAGAAGGGGTGCCCCAGAGGGGAGCAGTGTATGAAGGCACAAGAGGAAGAAAAGAGTGAGGGGCACTCCAGAGGGAGGGGCTGGGGAGCTGAGGGCCCTGAGGCCGGCTGAGGGGTTTGGGTTTCTCCTGGGGAAGGGTGTCTCGGGGGCTGTGGGGTGACCAGGTCTGCAGCGGTGGCTGTGGTGGGAAACGGGTGGGGGAGGCCGGAGCAGTAGAGGGTGGGCTGGAGCGGAGGGACACGGGAACCCAAGGAGAGGGAGGCGGCAGCCCCTGGGGAGCCGGAACGGAAGTGTGAGGGTGCTGGCGGCTAGAAAGCAGAACAGCAGTGCCGGTTAGGGATGGGGTGGGGAGTCCTGGCCAGAGAGACACGTGCACCAGTTGCCACAGCAACAGGTTAGCTGCTCAGGAGGGGCCTGGGCTGGGGACAAGGAGACCCTCGTGTGCAGGACGGAGCAGGCAGCTGGGCAGACCCTGGGACGGAGGCTGCAGGAGAGGGAGCCGGGAGCCGGTGCTGGGGACCTCGCCTGCCTGGTCCGTGGGGTGGATTTACTGGGGGGAGAGGGCAGAGCCCCGTGTCCCTGACCGCCCGCTCCCTCCCCAGAAGCCCCTGCAGCAGCTGTGGAACGCCATCCTGCTGGTGGCCATGCTCCTGTGCACAGGCCTCGTGGTCCAGGCCCAGAGGCAGGCGTCCCGGCACAGCCAGCAGGAGCCCCGAGGCCAGGTGGGAGCCAGCCCCGGGCGCCCCGGGCCCCCAGCCCTCGGCCCTGCCCAACGGTGTGCGTCCTCCCCCCCCAGGTGGACCTGCTCAAGCGCCGCGTGGTGCGCAGGCTGGCATCCCTCAAGACGCGGCGCTGCAGGCTGGGCAGGGCGGCCCAGGGCCCCCCGGAGCCCGGCGCCGAGACCTGCGCCGTGTGCTTGGACTACTTCTGCCACAAGCAGGTGAGGCCCCCCCGTCCCCGAGGCCTCGGAGCCACCCCAGCGGCACCGCAGAAAGCAGGATGCGGGGTGGCCAGCCCCTGGGGTGTTGGTTCCCCGGCCTGGGTGAGGACGCAGGTCAGGCACCCCTGAGGCCTGCAGCTGTGGCCTGAGCCCTGCCTCCCCCCCCCCCCGCCCCCCGCAGTGGCTCCGGGTGCTCCCCTGCAAGCACGAGTTTCACCGGGACTGCGTGGACCCCTGGCTGCTGCTCCAGCAGACCTGCCCGCTGTGCAAGTTCAACGTCCTGGGTGAGCACCGCCCCGCGGGCGGGGCCCCTGGCTGGCTCCACCCAGTCCCCAGCTGATGCCGCCCTTCCTCTTCTCTCCCCTCTTCCCTCAGGGAACCGCTACTCAGAGGATTAGCTGCCCCAGCTGGCGCTCTGCAAGGGAGATGGTACCCCCCAAACCTGCACTCTGGGCCTTGGCCTGGGCTCTTGGAACAGGACGGCGGGATAGGCAGGACAGGACACCCTGAGGGTGGGAGGAAAGATGGGCAAGGCACCCCACCACCTCCACAGCCCCCAGGCTGACGGAGCGGGCCCAGACCTGCTGGGAAGTGAGGGAGAGAGGCCCCTTTGGGGTCTTCGTGTACAATCCTGGGTCTCTGCCTTCTCTTCGGGCAGCCCCAGGACCCGGGACAGGGGCCTGGGGAGAGGTGGGGGCGGGGTGAGCTCTCTGCCTGCCTGTCAGGACACCCCGGGGCCAAGGCTGCAGTGGCCACTTTTGTGCTTATTTATTGGGGGGTGGGTCGGGGGAGGCGCTGTCTGGCCTCGGGGGCACCCTGGCCAGACCATCTTACAGGACTCGGCTTGGTCCAGGCTGGACGTGACACCCAGAGGCCTAGGGCGCTAGGAGCCAAGGGCTCACGGGGTCCAGCGGGCCCCCTCCTGCCTGGGGAGACCAGGGACCCCAGAAGCCCCCAGGCCTGTGCCGCCCCGTGGACACTTGAAGGACACTTGAAGCCCGGATAAATGTGGTATATCTAGGGGCATCCGTTTTTTAGAAGACTTGGGGCAGGGGAGGTGGTTTAATACTAAAATAAACACGGATCTATTTTAACGTAAGAAATAAAACGTGCGTGGATGTTTTGAGATGAAAAAAAACAACCTCGGGCTCTCCTGCCTGAGGGCGGTGGGCTGTAGGACAGCCCCATGGACACGCCTCCGCAGTCCTGGAACTGAGTGAACGGCTTGGACCCCCGTGATGCGGTGTCCCCTAGAGGGAGACATCCGAGTGGGCTTCACCCGACCCCGTGAGGAATTCTCTGCTGCCAACTTGGAGGTGGAGGGCCCACATGGCAGGGAGGGCCGGCGCCTCTGAGCTGCGCAGCCCCGCTGATGGCCATCGTGTGGGACCAGGCCTCGGCCGCCAGCTGCAGGCTCAGCACCCTGCCCGGACCGGGGAGCCTGGTGCTTCCCTGGAGCCGTCAGAGGGCACGCAGCCTGGCAGGCACTCTGATTGCAGCTTCGAAGACTCCGCCACGCCGGCCGGGACTGGTGAGTGCAGAGCTGGGAGCTGAGGGTGCAGAGGGCTGGCTGTGGTGTCCTGTCCTTGCACCTGGGCCCCGGCCTCCTGCCGCGGGGAGCCCCAGCCTCCCTCAGGGACCCCGGGCTGCACAGCAGCAGAAGCTGGACAGACCCTGGCCCCTGGGGACCCTTCTCTGTCACCTGGGTGCTCCACCTGCGGGCCTCCTCACCGGGGGAAATGTCAGGGAGCTGGGAGCGCCCACCCGGAGTCCTCAGCAGGGCTGCCGGGCTGGTGCACCAGCGCTGGCCGAGAGGTTCAGCCCGGGAGAGCCAGGCTGGCTGGGTGCCCGTCTCTGGCAGGGCGGGGCCCTGCTCTGCTTTCAGGCCTCCTGGGGATCCAATCTCCCGGATCCAGAGAAACCCTTTGTGACTTACATTTCCTGAAGGGACTCCTCAAAGAAAGGAGTCTTGAAAGTCCTCAGAGTCAGCCGGGAGGCCCCAAGTTCAGATCTGGGGCTAGGGAAGGTGTCACTGCCCCTTGCCGAGTCCAGAGCGGGGACCCCAGCCTGAGATTCCTTTCTTAGCTCCAGTACCCCCGTCGGAACCCCCTTCAGCGGCTCTCACCCTGCACACCCCTCCACTGACCCCGCCCTTTGCTGGGAAGACACTGAGGCCCCTTTGGCCCTCGCTATGGGGGTCAAATGACGGCCTGTCACGCGGCCCAGGTGCTGGGAGCTTCTTTCTGCTCTGGGTGTGCCCTCTGCTCCCCCTGCCCGTCAGGAGCCCCCACTGACTGAGGTCCTGCGGTGCACCCCGCCTCTGCAGGAGGGGGAAAGCAGGCTCTGCCCCTGCTCAGACGGCGCGGTGAGGCCAGGCTGCTGTGGGTGATAGCGAGGGCTTTATTACGTCGTTGTGTGGGTTGCCAGCTCCCCGTCCTTTCGCCCCACCCGCCGCAGGCTACAGGGGCGGCTCCCGGAGCTGGTGCGCAGGGCCGGCCGGCCCCCGGCTTGGGGACAGTCTCCTCCTCAGCCTGGCCAAGACCTGGATGGGGTTCTGGGCACAGGTGGTCGAGTAGGTCACGTCTTCCAGGGAGGACTTGCTGGATCGGCCGCCGGACGGCGGAGCAGGCGATGCCCGGCGCTGGCCCGGCAGGATCTTGCCCGCACTAGCTGCCCTGCTGCCAGGCGAGTGCCACCTGCCCAGCGGCCTGAGGAGGACCAGATGGCACCCGTGTGAGCAAGAGGGGCCAGCCCGCCCCTCAGCCTCCCCCCCACCCCGGCGAAGCCTCACTCACCGTGGGGACACTCTCTGGGCCGGGACGGCGGGTGCTGCCCCCTGGGTTCCCGGGCTGGGACGGGCCCGGAGCTGGTCCTGCGGGATCAGCTGCAGAGAGAGCCAAGCTCAGAGACACCCCGCCCCCTCCTGTTCAGAGGGTGGCACAGCCAGAGGGCGAGGGGGGCCCACCTATGCCCATGGCCCTTCCTCTGAGGGGCGGGGCTTGGGGAGCCTCCAGGGTGCCTCAGCAGGAAGGGTGGGTAGGTTTGCTTTCCCATGGGGCTCCTGAGTGCACTTGGACTGAGAGTAAGAAGGGCCAGAGGGGAGGACTCGGAGCTAGGAGGCACCCCGACATCTCCCACCTTAACACCTGCGGGAGGTTTCCCAGCGCTGGCCTAAAGCCTCCTGCGGTGCAGGGTGCTCTCAGCAGGTTCCCAGGGGGGAGGGGGACGGGGCCTCTCCAAGTCCCCCAGAGCCACTCTCAGGGGCGGGCCCAGGCTGCCCACCTTGAGGCCCCCCTGCTGGGCCACCTCCCGGATTTTGGACAGCATGGCCTGGAGCCTCGCGTTCTCCTCCTGCAGCACCCGGATGCGGATGTCATTGGCCTGCACCTGCTGCTCCATGTCGTCCACGACGTTGCCGGAGCCTGCAGGGACAGGTCACCAGGACCTCACCCGCCAGGACTGCCTCTGGTGCCCAGCAGGAAGGGCCTCGGAGGGCAGGCCTGGTCGGCGGCCCAGCAGGCAGAGAAGCGGGCAGGGCGGTGCACGGGCCTCCCATCCTCCTCCCTCTCCTGAGGCCTGGCTCCCTCCCTTCCTCCCTACCCCAGCCCCCAGCTAGGAGACTACATTATGGAATCTGAGAGCTGGGTGAAGACCGGGCAAATGGACAAGCCTGTTTCTGGAAGGCCAGAGAGACACGAGCTGCCCACAGCCACACAGCCGCTCATGGGCACGAGCCAGGAATTCAGCCAGGATGCCTTTCCCATCACTCGGGAGTCACATTTCCCAGGGGCTGAAATAACTGGGGCGAGGCCCTGCCAGCTTGGGTTCTGGATTTTAGCGGCTGCTCCCTGCCTGGGGGTCCACATGTAGCGACAGGTCAGCGCTCGGGATGATGGCTTGTCGTGGCCAGTTAAACGGCCCGGATCTTCCTGGGGCTCAGTGAATGGATTCAGCCCTGGGGCTCAGAGGGAGGGCTGTGGGGCTGGACCAGGACCCGGGTCCGCTGCTGAAACGGGTCCCTGGCACTCCGGGGCCCTGGGGTCCGCGACCCTGGACAGTGGGGGCTGTGCCCCTGGAGCAGTCCGCACGGTGTGGTCTGGGAGATGCTCAGACAGGGCCCGGGGACGTCGAGCGAGGACTGGCACGTGACAGGTGGTGATGGGCAGTCCACACAGGCAGCCAGACCTGTGTGACCCCGTGCCGTTACCTCACCTCTGGCTTCACGTCCCTGTCGCCACAAGCTGGGGAGTTGCAGACCCCCGGGTCCTGCCGCCCTGGGTCCCAGCGTGCCCCGCGCGCCACGCCCGGGCCCTCACTTTGGACCTGGGTCTCGGCAGGCCTGTGCAGGTCCGGGAAGGCCACCAGCAGCCGCTCCCGCTCCCTCAGCGCCTCGAGCTCCCGTTCCAGCCCCGAGAGGGTCCGCTGCAGGTCTGTCGCCGCCTGCTCCAGGCCTTGCTTCTCCCGGTGCAGGCTCTGCAGCAGCTCCTGGCACAGAGGGAGGCTCAGACCTGGCCCGAGCAACACTTCCCGGCTCCCCTGGGGACACCCTTCTACTCCCTAGACCGGGGACAGGCCTGCAGGCACCCAGCTACGGGGGGCTCCTTCCCCTCCCCCCGCCCGTGCCCACCTGCTGGGCCTGGAGCTGGCACTGCCCCTGCTCCCTCTCGCCCTGCGCGCTCTGCAGCTGCTCCTCCAGGCGGGCCCGCTGGGCCTCGGCCTCGGCCAGGCTGCCCTGCAGCTCCTCGCGCTCCTGGTCCAGGCTGTCCAGCTGCTGCAGCAGGGCTCGCTGCTTGGCCTGCAGGGACTGAGCCGCGAGGGGCCGGCGGGAACGCCGTGAGGCCCATGGGCTCGGCCACACCACGTGGGACCAAGGAGACTACAGGGTCTGTGACCTCTGCCCCCAGCCCTCCCTTCTGAACCAAGTCAGTGTGTGTGTGGAGGCAGGGAGGGGAGAGGAGGGCCGTGCGCACAGGTGAAAGGCAAGGGGCAGAGGGAAGAGGGCAAGGGAGACACATCCGCCCGGTTAGAGCCAAACCCGGGTGTGCAGACCTTGCCCGCTTAGAAAGCAGTTGGCCTGCCCCAGGATTTTTTTTTTAATATATATTTTATTAATTTTTTACAGAGAGGAAGGGAGAGGGACAGAGAGTTAGAAACATCGATGACAGAGAGACATCGATCAGCCGCCTCCTGCACACGCCCCACTGGGGATGTGCCCGCAACCAAGGTACATGCCCTGACGCTCTGTCCACTGAGCCACACCGGTTTCAGGCCCTCAGGAATTTTAGAAAATGTTTTCTCCTTTTCCTTAGGTCTTCAGCCCATGTCACTTGGAACCCACATTCCTGACACCCGCCGGGTGCAGAGCCAAAAGAACCAGCCCCGGCCATTTCTGAGCCCGGGGTCGAGCTCTGGCTCACGGTGTGACCTTGGTCAGTTTCCTCCCTCCCACCGGGTCTCGGCTTCTTCCCCCCTAAAACAGGGATGACGAGCACCTGCCACCTACTGTGGAGGTGAGAAGGGAGGAGCAGGGGCCTGCAGAGGCTGGCCCAGCGCCTGGCTCGCAGAAGCCACCAGATGCGTGGCGACCCTGGCCGTTCTGGCGGGGCACTGAGAAAGCCACCCCAGGAGTGACTCCTGCAAGAACCCCGTTGCCTGGGCACAGCTGTAGCCTGTGCTCCGGTTCATCCTTCCTTCCTGTTACTAATGAATTAACCTCCAGCAATTGGAGTACAGTGCAAAGGCCACCTCCTCCAAGAAGCCATCCTGGATTAGCACAGATGTGACTCTCCGTCCCTGGATCCCTGCCGCACTTTTCCGGCCCCTCTTGGCCACCCTGTCCCTGGGTCACCTTCCCCCCAGGGCCCTGGCTCAGGGGAGGTGCAGATCCTCCACGGAGGTGAGTCCACCCAAAACCTGGGTATGTGGCATGTGTGGGGGGCAGGCGCCTTACCCAGATAAGCCCCCACCCCCACCAGTGGAGCCCTCTCCCCGGCCTCACCTCCTGGTGGCGGACCATGCTGTCCACGCGGGCCTTCTCCTTGTCCAGCTCGGTGCTGGCCCAGCGGATCTGCTGGCTGGCCCCGTCCAGCCGCCCGGCCAGCAGCTGCACCTGCTCCTCCAGCTGCTGCACCTGCCTCTCGGCCTTCGCCCGGCGCTCGGCCTCCTCCTGCAGCTGCTGCGCCTTGGCCTCTGCAGGAGTGAGCGGGCGCAGGGCAGGACAGGGCAGGGGGGCCCTGGGTGCGGGTCCCTGCACTGCCTCGGACCCAGGCTAGGACCCCGGGGCTGTGTAATTGGCTACAACACGGTGCTCGAACCCCACCTGAGGTGGGTTCTGCAAACAGAAGTGGCACCCCAGTTCGGGTCATTGCCCAGCAGTGTTCCCCGGGAACCAGGGGACAGAGACGGGGGGTACGCATGCTGTACCACTGAGCACGGGGCCCAGGGCCCAGGTCAGGGCTCCTCACCCACGGCCTGCGTGGACTCCTGCTGCTGCTGCAGCTCCCCCTCCAGGGCGGCCACCTTCCTCTTGAGCTCGCTTGTTTCTGTGCAGCCAAGAGAGGCCCCTCAGCGTCCCTGCAGGAGGCCTGGCGGTGGCCTGCCTGCCCAGGGCCCCCTAGAGAGTGGTGGCGGCCATCGCCCTGCGGAGGCGCCACCTGGGCTGGAGCGGGAGCTCCGGGAGGTCCAGGAAGCCTGGTCCCATCCGCCCTGCGTGTGGCTGGCTGGCCGCCCTGTCTCTGCCTCCCTGGGCCTGCGTCCTCTGCAGAGGCGAGCAGCTCAGAGACCAGCGATTTGCCCAGCTCCCTCCGGCCTCACGTTAGCGGGCACGGCCGACTCCCAGTGCCAGTGGCCGCATCTCTTTGCCTCATGGCTTTTGCCAAAGCCAGAGGCCGCCCTGCTGGCTGGAGGTGCCGGGAAGCATGCTCCCTTCGGCCACCAGGAGCGGGTGGGTGAATGCCCCGTGCCCTCGCCCCTCGGAGGGGACAGCTCTGGGGTGCATGCTTGGCCCTGGACCCCATGGTCCCAGTGGGCTCACGCTCAGTTGCCTGGGTGGCACTGGCCTCAGGACTGTACCCTTTTGGCCGCCTTCCTGCCCTGCTCTGTGGCTCACCCCCCCGCCGGGGTTCCTTCCACCCCAACTACTGGTCCAGCAGCCCCGGTGCAGGGTCTTGGACGGGAGGAGCCCACACGAAGGGGCAGCAGAGCCTGCAGGGAGGGTTCCCGGGGGGAAGGGGCACGCGGCCCCATTCTCGGGGGGCACAGACCTGCCAGCAGCTGCTGCTTGTCCTGCTCCCACTGGGCCAGCTGCCGCTGGGCCTCGTCCGCCTGCCGCCGCCGCTGCCCCTGCTCCTGCTGCAGGGCCTGCTCCAGCCGGTCCACCTGCTCCCTCAGCCCGCCCTTCTGCTCCTCCGCCTCCTCCAGCTGTGCCCGCAGGGGCCCCACCAGCTGCGAGAGGGCGCCCACGTGCTTGCCCAGGCGGGCCAGGTCGCGGCTCTGCTCCGCCGCCCAGTGGCCCACGGTGGCGGGCGGCAGCGGCTTGAGCCCCACGGTGCTCTGCACCAGCTGCTGAAAGTGGCCCAAGGACGAGGGCAGGTTCTGGCTCTGGCACAGGCCGATGACCGCCCGGCCCACCTCCCGCAGGCTGCCCTGCACGCTGGCGCAGGCGTCGCAGGGCACCAGGGCCGTCTCCACCGTCTGCGAGTGGACGCTCCGGGTGCTCTCCGTGGTCCTGGCCGGGGAGTGCAGGGAGACGCGCACCGAGAGGCTGCCGGGCTCTTGGCAGGTCGGGGGCAGGCCTGGAATTGGGGAGGGGGGCTTGATGAACTTGGCGGTCACAAACTCGGGGCTCCTGGCGGGCTCGCCCTTGGCTGTGGGCTTGGAGATGGGGGTCTCCCCTTGGGTTGCCCTTTTCTGTGTTCAGGAAAAGAAAGGGAAAGCAGGTAAGGGGGGGTGGTGTGACAGGCCCGGGGGTGGGGGGCCGCTTCCCTGGGGGTTTCTGTACAGCGTCGCCCTCAGCTCACACCCTCAGCTGTGGCTGAACACCGGTGTGGATGGCCTTCCACTGCCGCGAGTCACCAAGCCCAGGCTCCCCTTTGCTGCTCCCCACCCCCCAGCTCCGGACAGTTCCCTCCATGACCCAGGGAGAGTGACAGTGACCAGCCCGGGGCGGGTGCTGGGCTCTTTCTTAGGGGGTGTGGCTGCTCTCGGGCCCCTGCAGCCCCTCCCCCCGTTTCGTTCCTCTCCCATCAGGTGGCTGTGAGGATGACGGGCTAACCCTTAGCAATGGTGCTCAGAGGAACGCCGTCACCCAGCAGGGCCCTGAGAGGCGGGGACCGCGTTACGCCCATTGTACAGGCGAACAAACTGAGGCTCAGAGGAGGCGGCGTTTTTCCCAACGTCCCACAGGGCCCGGGAGCCCAGACGTGTCCCCGGGGCCTGTGCTGGGCGGCCCGGTGTGAGGGCGACCACCGTTGGAGGGTGGGGGGCGGCTGACCCACCTGGGAGAGCATCTGCTGGTAGAGCATGGCCAGCTTTAGCAGGCTGTTCCAGAAGCGCCGGACTGTGAGCCCCACGGACATGCAGGGCCCCACAGCCTTGGCGGGGGGCACCGTCTGCTCCGCGCTGAGGGTCTCCAAGTAGCTGGCACAGCTCTGAAGCAGCAGCAGGAGCCTGTGGGCAGGGACAGTGGGGTCAGCGCCGGGGCCAGTGCGCCCTCCCGCCGGGCAGTCGGCAGCCCCTGGCTCTGGGGAACTGGCCCAGGGATCAGGGTCTGGCGCGTCGCAGAACGTGCTCAAACCCAACGCAAGGGCCACCTCCTCCGGGAAGCCCTCCCTGAGGCCAAGCTTGGGCGCCTCTTGGGGCAGCACTCTGCCCGCCCGCCCGGCAGGGTCCCAGCGTGCTCTCTGGGAGGAAGCTCTGGCCCCGGCGGCTTCTGGGTGCTCCGAGTGCTGGGCACCTGCCTGCCTCCCATCACAGTGCGCAGGGTTCGAGCCTTCGCCTTACAGTGGGCAGAGCTGGGACCTGAGCGGGTGAGCATGCAGGGCCCGATGCCCTGCAATTTCCTCATTCTTTTGGGGGGTTTTGGGTGGGGGGCTCTGAAGGGCAAGCTGCTCCTGAGACCATGGAGCCTTGGGGTGAAGCGAGCTAGGTCTCTATGCTGACCTCTGAGGTCAGGATCAGAGTCCCGGCTTACTTTAAGGAAGCTGGGTGTTGGGGGGACGTTTGTATTTGCCTGGTAACTTTTTACAAAACACACCGGGCAGGTAAGTGACCTTCTGTTGTTGCAGGTGCAGGGGTCACCCCAAACCCGCTGGCTTTGGGCAGAGAGGGCCCAGGGGAGGAGGTGCCAGCTGTCTCCAGGCCCCGCCTCTCTCGGGGCCGGGGTGTCCTCCTAGGAATGGGGTCAGTGTGCCCGCCACACCGGGGAGCAGCCCTGGGTGGGCACGCACTCGGAAAGGGGACGTGGCAGGGCCTCGCAGAGCGATCTGTCTGGCCAGCTGCAAACCCTCTCCGTGGGACCCTGTATGCCACCTGCATGACCTTCATCCGTACCCATCCCCCCCTTGACATGAGCTGAGCGCCTCCCCATGCTACACCCGGAGCCGGTGCCAGGCCCTGTCCCCAGGCCCCGCTGCTCTGGTCTCAGACCCGGGAGGTACGCACACACGTTTAAGCTCAGGGAGGCCCTGACTCAGCAGCGGGAGGAGGGGATAGGGGGGAAGACACATCCGCAACAGCCTCACAGAGGGGGACGCGTACACTGGACCTGGATGGACGAGGGGGGCTCGGACAGACCAGCGAGGAGTGGGCAGAGCAGACCTGGGAGAGGGCACAGCACGGGGACACCGCCGCGGCGGAAGGAAGGGGCGCTCTGTGCGGACACATTCAGCCCCTCACCGGCTCCAAATGGGCACCGAGGGCTCCTCAGGCCTCTGAGTGGGTGCCCTGGCTTCTTGGTCCCAGGCCGGCCACCCCCAGCGGCTGGGGTCCCAGCTTGACGGGCCCCCACGACCTCATCAGCGTGCCAGGTTTTAGAGCAGGGGGACAGGAAGGGGAAGCTGATGTCAGTAAGAGCACAGAACTGCCGGGGTGGGGGTGAGGGTGGGCGTGCGGAGGATCCACGGGCCTCTTCCCGGCAGAGCCAGGGTTTGGAAAACCCATCCCACGTCTGGCCCCACGACACAGCCCACACGTGGGAACAGCACGACCCACAGATGCTGGGACAGAAACTGGACGGCAGCTGTGAAGTCCCCGACACACGGAACCCTGAGGAGGCGGCTGGCAGCAGCCAGAGAGGCCGTGGCAGAGTTGGGGAGCCAGCACCTCCCTGAGGGCGGTGGCGGGAGAGGACAGCACGGCACACGGCACAGGAGGGGTCCCCGGGAGGGCCCTGAGCCGACCTGGCCCCCAACGGCACTCCGGTGATTGCTATTAACGTGGCTCCCGTGGCTGCTCCTGCTTGAAGGGGCGGGGATCAGCACCCCAAGCACACCAGGCTGGTCAGGGCCCTCACCTGTCAATGACCAGCTCCAAGAGCACGGCGTGGGACAGCTGGGTGAACTCCGGGTCCCCCGGCACGTGGTCATAGTGCTCTAGCAGGGCCACCATGTCCAGGTCGCAGGCCACGTGGTCGGGAAACTTCCAGGAGGGGAAGCGCACGGGGCCGGCGCGGGAAAAGACGTCTACGATGGTGCCCTGCAGGTCGGTGAGGTCCTTGCGCAGGCTGTCCATGCAGGCCTGGCTGCCCAGCAGGTGGGCCATCCTCAGGGCTCCTGGGGGGGCAGAGAGGGGCCCCGTCAGCCGGAGCCACGGGGCTGCAGCCGCAGGAACCTTCCTCGGCCCCTGGCTGCCCAGGTGCTTCTGGGCCCGGGGCCGGGGGAGGAGCCTGCTCACCAGGAGGCCTTTACGGGCGCCTACAGGTGAAGCGCTGGGTTCGGCGAAGACAGAAGACAGCGAGCGGTCGGCAAACTCAGTAATCAACAGAGCCAACTATCAACAGCACAAGGACTGAAATTTCTTTGGAGAGCCACATTTTAAAACTTAAACTTCTTCTAACGCCGCTTCTTCCAAATAGTCTCGCCCAGGCCGTGGTGTTTTGTGGAAGAGCCACCCTCAAGGAGCTGCATGTGGCTCGAGAGTCGCGGTTTGCCGACCACGGAGCTAAGACACCAAGAAAAGCTCCCCATCAACGGCAGTTAGGACTATAGTGAGGTCATCGTGAGCGCGACAACAGCCCGGGCCGTCCCTGTCCGGGCAGCTGTCGGCCTGCCACGTCTCCCCTCTGTCCTGGCAGCCCGCCCAGCACGCCTCTCGTCCATCTCCAGAGCCTGTGGACCTGCGATCTGGATGAGCTGCGTTCGTGGCCCGAGACTGGGAAGGCGGGCAAGCGACACTGTTCTCGCCCCTCCCGTGGCTCCTCGCGTGCCCCCGGCGGGTGCTGAGCCCTGACCCTTCCTCATCCTGGAAGGAGGGGTGGGGGTCGGGGAAAGGCTTGTCTTTTCTGGATTTCTCAGCAGCAGAAAGTCCAGAACGAGCTGGGAAACCTGTCTTCCTCCGACCTACCAGGTGTACCGGTTAATAATGCGGATTTTTTTCAATAGATGGAGTTACACATATGTTGATATATATGCAATTTGATATGTAGGCTATTTTGTTGTATTGACAGCAAGCTTCAAAACTTCATGTCAAATTTTCTGAAGGTGTTAACAGCATAGATATTTTTATGCTAAAAAAAGTTGAATTTTGTGCTAAAAAAAGCATTTGCGAGAAGTTTTTTTAAAAAAACATATCTTATTGATTTTTCACAGAGAGGAAGGGAGAGGGATAGAGAATTAGAAACATCGACAAGAGAGACATCGATCAGCCGCCTCCTGCACGCCCCCTACTGAGGATGTGCCCTCAACCAAGGTACATGCCTTTGACCGGATCGAACCTGGGACCTTTCAGCCCGCAGGCCGACGCTCTATCCACTGAACCAAACCGGTCTCGGCAAAAAGTGGATTTATTTTGAGAATACCAAACGCACAAAACCATGGATTGATCCAGTTCAACCATCAACATCGACTGCAGGGCCAAATCACTTTGGAAAGATCACTTTTGAGATCAGGAAGGTGTGGTGTATTATGAGCTTCTAAACCAGGTGAAACCATTAATAATGATCGCTACTGACAAATAATCAATTTGAACCAAGCTTTGATCGTAAAATGGGTCAGAAGATACGGCCAACTAATTTTGCTTTATGATGACGCACCATCACACATTTCAAAACCAGTTAAAGACACGTTAAAAGATCTTGCCTGGAAAGTGAACCCACCCGCCATATTCACTAGCCCTTGCTCCTTCAGATGACCACTTGTTCCGATCGATGGCCCACGCACTCTCTGAGCGGCACTTCAAAACGTACGAAGAAGTGGAAAATGGGGTCTCTTAACCATCTGCACTTTTAACTGCACAAAATACCCCTATTTCTACCTCCCTCATCTCAGAACATGGCACCCCTGAGGAGTGCACCTGGGCCCCTTCCTCTAGACCCCTTCCCTTACCCCCCATCCAGCACAGAGTGCTGCCAGTCCTATGTCCAGACCTGGAACCCCCACTTTTGTCCATCACCCCAGAAGCGGGATGCCGGCTCCCACCCCCCTCCCCCCTGTCTCAGACTAGCCTGGAGGCTCTGGGGCTCAGGGTCAGAGGCTCATCCAGGTGCCTGATTTCCTGTCTCCAGCGCAGGACTGGCCCCACCCAGCTCTTCAGTCCTGGAAATGAATGAAGCAGGGGAGTGCATGGGTGGGCCCTCGGGGAGAGCTTTCTGGGGCGCCTGGAGGAAGCTGCCCCAGGAGAAGAGGAGGGTGCTTCCGGCTGGAGGAATCAAGTGGGGGAAGGGCAGGTGGGGCTGCCTGGCTGGGGCCTGAGCCCAGACAGCACGCTGCAACCGTGCCAGCTCCGACCACCAGACCTACTGTGCGCCACCTTCCATATCTGCGGCCGGGCACGGGGGACCAAACGCAGGCTCTGGAAAGAGCGGGGCGGGCCCAGGGTCACGCAGAGAGCCGGGCCAGGCTGCCTCCGGAGCGGCTCGGTGCAGAGGAGAGAGGATGCAAGCCGTCTAGGGGATTTTCCATTTCCCAGCGGCCACACGAGAAAGAGTGAAGTGAAACAGGTGCGTTAAACTTAACGATATATGTGACCCAGTATGCTGCCCCAAATAGTATCATTCAAATATGAAATGTAAATTTAACGGGTTTTGTGTGTGTGTGTGTGTGTGTGTGTTTTGCATCAAGTCTCAAAATCCAATATCCATTTCACACTTAAAAGTACATATCCAAATGGACCAACCACTGTTTTCTTTTTTTTTAATATATTTTATTTATTTTTTACAGAGAGGAAGGGAGAGGGATAGAGAGTTAGAAACATCGACAAGAGACATCGATCAGCCGCCTCCTGCACGCCCCCTACTGGGGATGTGCCCGCAACCAGGATACATGCCCCTGACCGGAATCAAACCTGGGACCTTTCAGTCCACAGGCCGCCAAACCGGTTTCGGCCCAACCACTGTTTTCAAATGCACCCCCACCTGGGCAGGCGACTACCGTCTTGGACAGGGTAGGTGCGGAGGGCCAGATCCTAGGTGTGTATTCAGCACGGGATGACTGAGTGCCTACTATGTGCTGGGCACGGGGTCCAGGGAGGAACCGAGATCTACGCCAGGAGGGTCTCTGCAGGGGGCAAGTCCTGGGTGTGTCCGCTGTGTCGGTCCCGCCCACAGGGCACAGAGTACCCACCCCCCAACACTCCCGTACCCACACAAACACACACACACAGGCCTCACACGTATGTTGCTTCAGTGATTGCCTCTCATGAGATGTTATGTCCCCAAAGAACGAGGCAGAAACCAACAGAGACAGACAGACGCACATCCCGGTTCTCCTTCCGGAAAAGGGAGGAACGAAATCGAGCCAGGGATGCCACCCCAGGAACGAGAGATCCCAGCTGGTGCTAGATTCTGGCGCTGACAGCGGCGCACATGTCAGAGCACGAGGAAAAACAGCTCCGTGCACCTGTGCCGACCCCGGGAACATGGGAGACGTGCAGAGAGGAACGCGGTTTGAAAAGCATGGAGGTATACGAGTCAGGGGGAGGCTTTCGAATTTCTGAAGCTGCCGGCCCACCCAGCTCCCGAGGGGCGCGCCCACCGGGATTCGAGGTCCCCACGGTAAACCTTCAAACCCCGTCTGTGGCGGCTGTTAGTCTCTGACTCTCGAGGGCTAATTGCCTGGATCCCTGGGGATGGTGAAGACATGGAGACAGTGACGACCAAGGAATACGTTAACTGCTCAGAGTGTGGCCTGGGTTGGGGTTCCCGCTCCCACCCCGTAAGTTGCTCTAAGAAATAAATGAGGTCACGCCTGTGAGGTGTGGCACAGAGTCCGGCTCGTGGTCACGTTCCAGAAATCCCAGCTATCGTTATTCTTCTACATGCACGACACGGACATGAGCTACTACTTATGGGGTGTGTGTAAGGGAAGGCTCGAGAAGGCACCCCCCTTCCACTCACGGCCCCGTTTCACAGATGAGGAAGCCAAAGTCCAGGCAAGCGCTCAGAGCCTGCCCGCGTTCAGGGGTTGGGAAGGAGAGGAGAGAGGACGGGGGGGGAGGGGGGTAGGATCGCAGGGGTCGAAGCAAAAAGATGGGATTCCTTGGGGATCTGGGAAGCAAGAGAGTGGCCTGCAGGGAGGCATCGGAGGGAGTGAGGGGTGGAGCCCAAAGAAGCAGCCCCAAGGTGAGGGGCGGGGTCTCAGGGGACATCAGTAATACTTTCAAGAATAAAGATAAGTTAAAAAAAAAATAAAAGCAGCAGCCCCCACTGGAGATGGCCCGTGGGGTTTGCAGGAGGGATCATGGGAGGGACCAAGCCTAGAAAAGGCAGGCCCACGGGAAAAGGACCCAGCCAGCGGTTCTCAGCCTTCCTAAGGCCGCGACCCTCATGGGGTGGTGACCCCCAACCATAAAACGATTTCCGTGGCTCCTTCATCACTGTCATCTTGCTACCGTTATGAACTGTCACATAAATATCTGATAGGCAGGATGTATTTTCGTTGTTACCAACGGAACATCATTAAAGCAGAGGGATTCATCACAAAAACAATATGTCATTGTATATTGTGAAATATTTCTTTCTCATGACAAATCAATGAAATTTTGTGTCTTGAATCGTGGTCTAGCCTGGGCCACAGTCTTCCTAGGACAACAGTCAACTCCATGGCTACACTTTGCGACACCGAGGAGCGGGGTGTGGGTGCCTGAGACCATGGGAAATAGGTGTTTTCCAATAGTCTTAGGTGACCCCCGTGAAAAGGTCATTCAACCCCCGAAGGGGTCGCGACCCACAGGTTGAGAACCGCTGGCAGCAGTCATTAGAGCTTGGGGGAGGGGGTGTGGAGGAGGTGGGTCTGAAGCGAAAGAGGGGGTTCAGGGTGCAAGGTGGGGAGGGGGGTGGCTGTGAGAAGGCAGGCCCGGGAGGAGGGGTTTCTCCAACGCGAGAGACCGACGGGAGGGAGCTGAGCACTAGGAAGGCGGGCTTGGAGTGGAGAAGAGGGGGGCTAGGATTGCGGGGTGCCTGCGGGGGGCCGTCCGGCGGGCGATGCAGAACTTCTTACCGGTCTCGGGTGTCGCAGCCTCGGCCCCTGCTTTGGGTCGGCTCATGGAACCGCCCCCCCGGCGCGCCCCGCAGCTCCAGGGAACCCCACAGCCAAGCCTAACCCGGCGCCCCGACCGTTGCCATGGCAACGGCGTCGGGCACCCGCCACGCCGGTGGGGGCGGAGCGGAAATGACGTCGGCGCGGGAGGAAAAAGGGGGCGGTACCGGAAGTGCGTCAGCCTCGCCTCCCAGGTGACGGCTCCGCTCGGCTGCCGCCATCTTGCGGACTCGCCGCCGCCGCGGGGCAGCTGCTCTGAGGCCGCACCGCTCACCCACCCCCCCCCCCCGAGGCGGACTGGCAGCCCTGAGCGTCGCAATCATGCCGGCGGGACCCGTGCAGGCGGTGCCTCCGCCGCCTCCCGTGGCCACCGAGCCCAAACAGGTACCGTGCCTCCCTCGCCGGGACCCGGAGCCCGGGCCTAGGCCTCGGCGCGCCTCACTTGGCGCTGGAAGTGGCGGCCGCTTAGCGGGGGGCCTTGCGGGAACTACAAGTCCCAGGAGGCAGCGCGCTGGAGCCGTAGTTCTCCGGCGTGTGGCCCCGCGGCCCCGGCAGCTTCTGCATCCGCTGGGAGTTTGATTAGAAATGCGGGGTCTCTGTAAGGCACAGCACAGGAACTATATAGTCAGTGATATTGTTTTAACTAAGTGTGGTGCCGGGTGAAATATGGGGGGGAGGGATGACACTTTGTATATATGAGTGTCTAGCCGCTAGGCTGTACACCTGGAACCATCTCAGAAACGAGTGCAAAATAATACAGAATGCAAGCTGTAATTGAAAAATTAAAAGCATTAAAATGTAAAAAAAAATAATAGAAATACACCCCAGCTCCTCTTAATAGAAATCTGCATTTTAACAAGATCCCAAGGGGATTCATTCAAGTCTGGGAAAAAAAAAATCACAGATCCCGTGCATCTACCGTGGCAATTGGGCCCGCTGGTCCCCAGTAATCTCTCAATTTCCCAGCCTGCAGGGCAATTAAGCCTTGAACGTTAATTCTCCTGCTGCTCCTCCGTGCTTCGTCTCAGCCGGACACGGAGCCTGGGTCCCACGGTGCTCTTACTGGGATGAATGAGGCGCAGCTGCTCCCGTGGAGAGCTGGCGCGTACACTGCTAGTAAGGGGCCAGGTACCCGTGAATGTCCCACGAGTGTGGGTTGCGCCACGGACCAGTGACGCTCTCCAGCCCTCAGTTTTGTCGTCTGGGAAATGGGGGTAGTTACGTTACCTTCCTCACAGGGCTCTCGTACGGGGGATACGAGATAAGGTAGGTAAGGTGCTCAGAAAAGTGTATGCCACCTACTCTGTCGTCACTGAATTGGGAGGCTGAGGGAGGAGGAGGAGGAGGAGGAGGACCACGTTTCTGGCCTGGTTGACCAGGTGCCTGTTTGGCCATTCACGGAGGAGAGCGGTTAGAGATGAGAAAAGCAGCCGATCTGAAGCTCCGGGGTGCAGAGTGGTCCCGGGCATCCACGTGGGTGGGATTGTTGGGGCTGCAGGTGGTAGAGGAGGAGGTGGCTGTGAGTGCCCGAGGAATGAATACTGTGACGAGAACCAGGAGCGGGATTTTGGGGGTGCCTGACGTTACAGGGCAGGAGGTGAAGCAGAAACCTGGACGGTTTCTCAGGGGCCGTGCTGAGCAAGAAGGAAAGCCGGGTGCGAACGGGGCCTGGGAGCTGGGGGGAGAGTTTTGTGAAGGGGGTGCATCCGTCACACAGCCAGATGACTGCTGGACTCGGCCGGAGGCAGCTGATTTTGACCTTGGCAAGGGCACTTGAAATGGATGGGGACCGGGTGGGGGGTGAGGAAGTGGGGAACGCAAGGCTGAGAGAACTGAGGATGTGTAGCTAGCAGAGGAAGAGGGGTGGGGGGAGAAGGCAGGAGGAGAAAGGAACACGAGGGCAGGGGAGAAACTTTATTTTTCCGAGATGAGAGACCTGACCCTTTGTTTACTAAAGAAGGACGAGCGAGGAAGGACGATTAGAACTTACGAGAGATACTGTTGAGTGCTCCAGTGCAGTTTCACAGAACATCTGAGCACTGACTGGTAGTTAAGACGGTGGAGTGGCTGCAGAGAGAAGAGGCATTTAAGGCAGAAGGAGTGCCCCGAAGGAGTTCCTATTTTTTATTATTTATTTATTCAGCAAACAGTCATTAAGTATCCCATGCCGGGCACGTCGCTTGCTCTGGAACATGGATCCACGTTCTGGATTCTGGAACGTGGCTTCTCAGAATGTGGTCCGAGACCTGCATCTGCATCACCTGGGCGCTTAGTAGAAATGCAGACCCCTGTTGTCATGGACACAGTGCAGCTCAGAGGTCGCCAACCGGTGGTACGTGAGGTCTGAAAGGTCGGGGACCGCTGGTCTGGCTGGTGGAGCCAGAAAAGCTGCTGCTGCTGCTTTTACCGACTCCCCGAAGGGTCCCCCGCCAGCACAGTGCCGGTGAAGGAACCCCTCTTCTGGAGCCGAGGGTTCTGACCCGAAGGAAGTCCGCGGGAGAGTCCGATGCTCTCAGGTATGTCCAGCCCCAAACCAGGCACTTCAAGGCTTTCTTTTCTTGTCTCCCAGCCCACAGAAGAGGAGGCATCTTCCAAGGAGGATTCTACCCCCTCGAAGCCGGTGGTGGGGATCATTTACCCGCCTCCAGAGGTCAGGAATATCGTGGACAAGACTGCCAGCTTTGTGGCCAGGTAACCTCGCTGCTGCTGCTCGTGGGGCTTACGTGGCGTTTTAGCGCCAGGAGCTCCCGGACCCGCACGGTTCACACGGTTTGAGAGAGAGTGTCGGGTGAGACCCCACCGACGTTAAGGGTCAGAGCACCTTTGAAAGCACAGGTCATCTGAGCAGTTGGTCACCTGCCAGGGACACTGAGGCACAGGCTTGATCCCTACAGAGAGGCGCTCAGGGTAGGCCCATTGGCTCATCCAGAACCACAGACCACAGCAAGGCGGTGAGGTAGGTGGTGGTCGTGACTGGCATCTGATGGCGGTGGCAGAGAGTGAGTCACACAAATCCCAGAGTCACCAGGAACCCGCGTTTCCCAAACAGGCCTGGGGAAGCGTCTGGAAAGCGCTTTGTCACGATGTATGTGTGTCTGTCCAAGCCGCTGGCCTGAGGAAGACGACAGGGGGTGGGTCGTTATCACTGAGCGAGGACCGCATTCCTCAGCGCCTCCGACGGCCCTTCTGCGAAAGGGGGTGAGACGCCACCTCAGCTTGTTGTAAGGCAGGTGTGGAATAGGGGACCGACCATTGGGGGACCTCATGCAGGTGTCAGCTGTCTTCTCAGGTGGCATGGGAGGCAGTCCGAGTTCCTCGCGTCCCTCTTCATCATACGCTCACTCACCCGTCCTCACATGGAATCCTCTAGATGGCCACGTGACCCCAGAGATCAACACGTCCCCTAGTGTAGGGTCTTTAAAGTATTCCTTGGAGGGGGGGGAGGTCTATGGGAAGATATGTATACATGTAACACAATAAAAAAGAAAAAATAAATAAACAAAAGAAAAAATAAAATGCAAATTTAAAAAACAAAACAAAATAAAAAAATAAAGTATTCCTTCAGCAGCCAGCAGGCCCCATCCAGCCTACAGATCTTTTGTCTTTGCAATTTTTTCTGGACTCGAATTACTTAAAAATGAGGAGATTGCACCGTAAACCTGGACATCTCCTTGCATGGAAGCGGCAGCTGCCCTCAGTCAGGGTATTTGCTCCCCAGGGGGCCACGCAGCATCCCCATCTCAACATCTCTTTCCCGTTCTCCTGGGGACATGAAACAGGGCGTCATTCTGTTGGGGGGGGGGGCGTGCAGATCGGTCTCATCACAGTCGGGGGCTTTGATTCACTGGGGTGTTGGGTTAAAGCTGTTCTGTTCTGGGTTGAGCATTACCAGCCCACGTCAGATTGAGGACAGCGGGCGGTGGACCTGTAATAACTGTTTATAATGTCTCATGGCAACACCCGTGCTTCCCCTGTCCCCTCATTTTTTAAAAGCAAACGGGAAAGGGTGTTGGAGGAAGAATCGACACGATCTACTACCGGAATAGTTTCTGCCAGCTGTTGTCACCTTTTCCTGTTTCCTTCTGGCCCTCGGCGTCCTGTTTAGATCCTTGGACCACCAGCGGGCACTTTCACATCCTGCTTTCCCTTCGTGCTCGTTAGAGCATTTGCCCATGTGGCCTCGTGGTCTAGTGCTGTGAGGGGACGCTGCACCGAGTTGAGGCCACGGGCCTTCCTTGACTCGCCGTCTCTATCTTTTCCTTCGAAGTTGTTGCCAACATTTCAGTTTGGCATGTGAAGCTGCGGGAATTCTCTGAGCGTTTTCTTCCCTGATTAGTTTCTTCAGAGGAAATAGTGGACCTTCCTGGCTGAAGGAGGATTTTCAAAGATTTCTTAAACATTTTGCCAAGGAGCTTTGCGATAATTTTGTGTCACCCTCTCCTGCCAGAGAAATTGGAGTGCATCCAGGTTCCCTTAAAAATAATAAATCTATACACTCACATCTCACGGTGCTTGCGTGGTAGGCATTTCTAAGACTCTGCACGTACTCCTGTTGACATTGCAGTGAAGGGACGGACTGGCATTTCAATCTGGGGTACAGCAAACATGTGGGACCCTTCGTTTCACACATGCTGAGTGATGAGGCAGAGCATACCGTAAAAATCCCTCACCACTTGTTTTCCAAAAGTTGTGTGTTTTTTTTTGTTTCTTCCCATCTCTGCATTTTCCTTTCAAGGAACTGAAGTGGAAATTACCCTTAAAAGTCCCAGCAGCTGGGTTGAGTCAGAATTCTGTGGAAATCTCTCTTTTGTGAGAGAATATGGTTTTAACATTAAACTAACTTAAAGCCACAGAAGAGCTGCCTTCTCGTTGTTTTAATCTGAGAGCTGCCAGATCGTTCCCAGATGTGGTAAGGTTCTGGCTTCAGAGGCCGCGATAGAGGAGCCAAGGCAGAGCCCCTCTTTCCAGCAGCCTTCATCTGCCCCGGGCATTCGCTGGGCGCGGTGGCCACGTTTGGGCGGTGTGTCCATTCACTCTCCCGCTCGTGGGTAGCTTGCCTAATGTCAGGGGTGGGACAGAAGCTTCCTCAAGCGTGAGGTTCTGGTTGTACTAATTCACTGTCAGATTGACACCTACCTCATGGTGTCAGTCACGCTACAGAGTGTGACCAGAACGTGTGGAGGAGCTGGCCTGCGTGTTACGCCTCTCTCTCCCCAACCCTGGCACAGATTATGATGGCTCATCTGGAGCACAGCATTGCCCACTCCCTGTCTGCCCCCCATCTTCAACTGACAGGCCCAGGGTGCGGAAGCCTGAAGTGGGCAGCCTGGCTGCCCCCAGCCCCTGGAGCTGCCCTTGGCGTGTTGGGGGCACCTGTGAGCGCCAGGCCCTGGCCGGAGGAGCAATGGAGGAAGTGCCAGGCATCCCCTCATACCCAGGGCAGCTCTGCTGTTTCAGGAGCAGCTCTTCCAGTTTTTATAGAAGTGGCAGCACTCGGATTTGCAGGCCGCTCTGCTTCAGGAAGACTTGGCATCTCCTTAATAAATTTGAGCTTAATAGTCCAAGATAGAGAAGGTAGCGTTAGCGACATTTCACACATGGGGAATGGAATCAAACAGAAGTGTGGTAGCTTGTTGAGTCAGTAGTGAACCCAGAAGTTGAATACGTCCACATCTTGTGTCTTTAAGGTTTAGTGCATTTCTTACTACATGGGTATTATATGCAGGGTGGGGCAGAAGTAGGTTTATAGTTGTGAGTATGCAAAACCAGTTTATTTTTGTATTATTATTTAGTAATTATTGTATTATCTTCCATATGAACCATTACAAGTCTACTTTTGCCCCACCATGTATATATGACACCTTGACATACTACTACTATTGGGACTCTTAAAAAATCAGCGTTCCCTAAACATTCTGAGAGAGACTTTCTCATTATTTGGAGGTTTTTAAAGGCATGCACTTTGGGGACAGGAGGTAGAGATAGGAAGCTGTCCAGGTGCAGAGAGGTGGGAGGCCTCCCGCCATCTTCCCAGCTTACCCAGCAGCCCAGGGTCGCCCGTGGAGAGTGTGTCCTGACGGCCTCTCCAGTTGGAAGTGAGGCGTTGTGGGCAGGACTTGGACAGGGCGTGAGTCTAATTGTCTACATTGTCGTGGCTTTTTAATCCTCGTTACCCAAAGGACAGAGCCTCGGTTTGGTGCCAGGATAACTTTAACACCTTCCCAGCATTCTGGAATCCACTTTTTAACCGAGAAACTGGCCTCTGGCACAGCACACTTGGAGCTAAACTTTAACAGTTCTAATGCTTTGTCTTCCTTGTGTTTAATTTTAAGCCTGCCTTTTATTAGTAAAGTCATACTGGTTTTTACCTGAAGTGGTAATACATGCCTTCCGTTGTAAGTACATTTTTTAAAAGTAAATAACTCTTACTAAAAAAAAAAAAAAAGCAACAGTCCGAATGGTTTTTGGAAATGGGGAGACTGACAGGAGCTGCAGGAGTGTGAGGGGGACACCTGTGGCAGAGGAAGCCAGCGTCAGCCAAGGAGGCAGATGGCCCTGGTGCTGATGGCAGGGGTCTCGAGGAAGACCTCTGCGCTGTGAGAGAGGGACCAGTTTGAGCGATGGGTGGGTGGGCAAGAAAGTGGTTTGCACGGGCAGTGTTCTGGGTCTCAGCAGTGGCGGTGGTCGTGGCATTAATTCTTTTTCCCTCCTTCTAGAAACGGACCTGAGTTTGAAGCTAGGATCCGACAGAACGAGATCAACAATCCCAAGTTCAACTTTCTGAACCCCAATGACCCTTACCATGCCTACTACCGCCACAAGGTCAGCGAGTTCAAGGAGGGGAAGGCTCAGGAGCCCTCGGCCGCCATCCCCAAGGTCATGCAGCAGCAGCAGCAAGCCACCCAGCAGCAGCTGCCCCAGAAGGTTGGAGCCAGCCCTCCCCCCACTTCCCAGGCCTGGGAGGGAGGCCGGGATGGGGGTGAGGGGATGGGAGAGGAGAGTAAGGAACTCTGCTATCCACACCGCACAGCCCCCCAGGGAGAGACTCGAGGGTCCCTCCCGCATCTTACAGAAGCAGACCCAGGCTCGGAGAGCGAGTCCCACTGACAGCTGGCATTTCTGTGCTCAGTGCTGTAGGGGTCGTGTCTCAGTGGCACCTCACGGGCTGCATGAGGCCAGCGAAGCGATCATTTTTCAGATGAGAGGTCTGAGGCTCAGGGAGGTGTGATTTACTCACGGTCACAGAGTCAGGACTTAAAAGTGCAAGCTTTCAGCCTCTCCTCTTTGCCTGTCCAAGGCCTGTAGGGCCTTTCTTACGCCATCATTCTATCTCTTTCCCGGTCATGCACCCATCCCCCTAAAATCTGGCCTGCCCTAATACTCCTCAGCACTGGGCCTAGAACTCGGGGTGATTAGGATTGTCCATGGGGACAGGAAGGGCTGGCACGTTTTGCATCCTATGTAGCCTAGACTGGCCCCTTTCTTTCTCTGCTCCTTGCCTCTGGCAAAGGTGCCTCGTTTTTTCAGGGGGAGGGAAAGGCTGACATAGGCTCTGAGACCTTGCATTGAGATTTACGTCCTCAAGGCCTCAGGCTACTATCTCAGTTCCTTCCTCTCTCAAAAGGATTCATGGTACCGGATCTCTCCACCCGTGTTCCTGTGGAGACATGAGGAAACAAATGTGGAAGTCCTTCCTCTAGTGGGTCCTCTGCACATGCACAGGGCCTCCTGCATCTTCTCTTGCCCTCGGTTGGGATTTATTTATTTTTATTTTATTTTTTCATTTTTTTAAAATATTTTTTATTGATTTTTTTACAGAGTGGAAGGGAGAGGGATAGAGAACTAGAAACATCGATCAGCTGCCTCTTGCACATTCCCTACTGGGGATGTGCCCACAGCCAAGGTACATGCCCTTGACTGGAATTGAACCTGGGACCCTTCAGTCGAAGGCCGACGCTCTATCCACCGAGCCAAACTGGTTAGGGTTCGGATGGGCCTTATGAGCCCTGTTCCTATCAGTCTCCTGCTCCCCAGTTTTAGGCATCGATTTAGGGCAGCATCAGAGATAAAGGGGCAGGATCTCACTGGAAGCCTTTCAGGTTGTTGAGGCCACAGTTGGCCAAGAAAGTGCTCTCTCACCAGGTGCCAGTGGTGTACACACCATGACCGGAAGCTTAGACCCCTTCTCTCTCCCCCCTACCCCGGAACCAGTCCGCTCCTGTGCCTCTGATCACACGTCTTCTGCATCTTAGGTCCAAGCCCAGGTGATCCAGGAGACCATCGTGCCCAAGGAGCCTCCTCCTGAGTTCGAGTTCATCGCAGACCCCCCCTCCATCTCAGCCTTTGACCTGGACGTGGTGAAGCTGACGGCTCAGTTTGTGGCCAGGAATGGGCGCCAGTTTCTGACGCAGCTGATGCAGAAAGAGCAACGCAACTACCAGTTTGACTTCCTCCGCCCGCAGCACAGCCTCTTCAACTACTTCACGAAGCTGGTGGAACAGTATACCAAGGTGCCTGGCGGGGTGCAGGCCGGGTGCTGGGCCCAGAAAGATGCTATCCACCCCTGTCTACAAGGACAGCGTTTCTCTTGGGGCCCATGGGCGGATGCTAACATTTTATTTCCGTGTGAAGTCTTGTTTTATATTCGGTTTTCCCTTTTAAATGCAACATTGACTGCTGTTTCTAAAGAAAATTGAAATGCGTGATTGATAACTGCATTAGCTGAGTGCCTGCTATGTGACAAGGCCAAGTGGTATTAGCTAGCTGCTTTTAAAAAAAAAAGATACACACACACACACACACATATGAATATATTTTTTTTTACTGATTTCAGATTGGCTGCCTCCTGCACACCCCCTACTGGGGATGGAGCCTGCAACCCAGGCATGTGCCCTGGCTGGGAGTTGAACTGTGACCACCTGGTTCATAGGTCAATGCTCAACCACTGAGCCATGTCTGCCGGACATGCTAGCTGCTTTTAAGTGCATTTACATTTTTAGGTGCCTAGCACAGGGCCTGAGAAAGAAGCAAGCCTGTAATAATTGTCTCCTATTGCCTCATTTAATTCTCACAAGAACCCAGGAGGTAAAAGTGTTTTCTGCCTTTTTTTTCTAAGCAGTAACAGGCTAAAGAGGTGAAGTCACTTACTCATGGCCTGTCACCTAGTAAGTAGCTATACATACTGACCTTGTGCTGGGTGATCTGCCAAGGTTTTGCATATTTCCCTGCTGATTCTTACAGCAGCCTTTTATTTGTTTATTTTTATTTGTTTTTTAAATATATTTAACTGATTTTTCACAGAGAGGAAGGGAGAAGGACAGAGAGTCAGAAACATCGATCAGAGAGAAACATCGATCAGCTGCCTCCTGCACGCCCCCCACTGGGAGTGTGCCTGCAACCAAGGTACATACCCTTGACTGGAATCAAACCTGGGACCTTTTAGTCTGCAGGCTGATGCTCTATCCACTGAGCCAAACCGGTTTCGGCTTACAGCAGCCTTTTAAGTTGATAATGCCAACTTAAGTGGTGGTGCCACCATGTTTAGAAGGAAACCAAGCTACAGAAGTTAAATAATTTGCCCCAAATCATAGAGCCAAGTGGAGCTGGGATTGGGATCCAGAATCCCATGCTCTACCTTCTGCCCTTTTCCACAGCCCAGGAGGCCCCTCTTTGTCCCGGGTTGTGCTGTGCTGACTGTTGCTTTAATAACTTCTGTGTTTCAGATCTTGATTCCGCCCAAAGGCTTATTTACAAAGCTCAAGAAAGAGGCCGAGAACCCCCGAGAAGTTTTGGACCAGGTAAACTAATTTTTTTTAAAAAAATGTATTTCTAAAATGTATTTTAGAGAGGAAGGAAGAGGGGGAGAGAGATAGAAACATCAGTGATGAGAAAAAAATCATTGGTTGGCTGCCTCCTGCATGCCCCCCACTGGGGTTCGAGCACACAACCCAGGCATGTGCCCTTGACCAGAATTGAACCTGGGACCCTTCAGTCTGCGGGCTGACACTCTGTCCACTGAGCTAGTGGGAAGCCAGCTAGAGCTAAACTCATTTTTATAACCAGTTACTTACATGTGTGGGCAGTGTTTCGTGTTTGTGAATCATCTCCGGGCAATGCCTTGTGATACTCCAGGCACCGGAGTGGTGGAGAGAGAGGCCTCCCGCTAGCAGGGCCAAAGGAACCTGGGTTCTAGGTCCCAGCTTCCGACTCTGCTCTCAGTCACTGGGCCTCCCTCTTCCCTACCCTCACGGGAAGCCAACTCCTGAGCAGGTGCCTCTGTAGCCCAGGCTTTCAGAGCTGAGGACAGAGGTGTCTCTTCAAGACACTGCCTTCTGTGGCCAGGTCTTTTTATGTGTAGACCAGGAGCTTAATCACTTTGTAGGGGAGTATGTTATTCTGTGGGTAGCCGTGGTCATTTCTTCATTTGATGTGATTATGTACTGGAGTGCTTTGTGCCCACACATGGCGAGACACCATCGTGTAGGCATCTTCAGCTTCCTGTCATTAGGCACCTGAGTAGGTTCTGGGAGTTGGAATGACATGGATCAAGGAGACTTCTGACATTTGCCAGCATCTGCTGCTGCTGTTCATGAGAGGGGATAGTCCACATTTGTTCAGTTTTTAGAGACGTGTTGCACATGTTTCAACAACTGTGGCTGTTCTGGATGGGCGCATCAAGTCCTGTTTCTCAGGCCGCTTCTCTTTTGAGCACTCGGTTGTCATGCAGACTCCCCTGAACACGGCTCCTCACTAACTCGAGAAAAAACTCTGAGGTTATGACAAATGGCTGGCCTCGGGGTCTCGGCAGATGTTTCTGTGGCATTTAGAGTTGTCATCCTGCCTGCACTCTGGGCCTGGCTGAACCTAGACACAAGTGCCATCGTTTGTTCCCCAAAGTCCCCCTTTGTAGGCACGGCAGCCTCCTCCCTGGTCTGCAGGAGGTGCTGGCTTGTTAAAGGCCGGGGGTGACACCTCCGTCAGGAGCTGACCCTGATACCGCTCAGCTCCTCCCGTGTCCTGGCTCTTCAGGTGTGTTACCGGGTGGAGTGGGCCAAATTCCAGGAGCGTGAGCGGAAGAAGGAGGAGGAGGAGAAGGAGAAGGAGCGGGTGGCCTACGCACAGATCGACTGGCATGACTTCGTGGTGGTGGAAACGGTGGACTTCCAGCCCAATGAGCAAGGTGGGTGTGCGAGGAGGTAGGTCTGCGGCCAGACGGGAGCCAGGAGTTGGGGGCCGTCCTGGGAGAGCTGGTGCGGGGGTTCCTTCCTCGAGGGCTGTGTCCCTTTCCCCTCTGCTCCTGGAGAACTTCAGTTCTATGGCCCTGTCCCAGCTAAACTTAATTCAGCAAATACTGGGTCAGCTCTGGTGGGTCTTGAGATGGAAGAGACATCAGCCCAGCCCTCAGAGAGCTCACGACATGCAGGGAGGATAGATGGGCCTTTATAGGGGACATCGGGGAGGCCTCCCTTTGACTCCCTCCCCCCCTCCCCCAGGGAACTTCCCTCCCCCTACGACCCCGGAGGAGCTGGGGGCGCGGATCCTCATTCAGGAGCGCTATGAGAAGTTTGGGGAGAGCGAGGAGGTGGAGATGGAGGTGGAGTCTGATGAAGAGGACGAGAAGCAGGAGAAGGCAGAAGAGCCTCCTTCCCAGCTGGACCAGGACACCCAAGTGCAAGACATGGACGAGGTGTGTCCCCAGGCCCTGGGTGGGCCTGAGGTTGCCCTTTCTCTGGAGCCCAAGAAGAGGGGTTGCTCTCCACTAGAGTCCGAGACCCAGCCCCTTGGGAGGCTCGAGGAGGCGTGGGTCCTGAATGAGGCGGCTGCCCGAACCCAGCAGCACAGAGGCCTTCCAGCCGGGGCAACAAAGAGGCATTCACAGGCCGGGACCTGCGCGCTGCGCCGCCCTGGTCTGCGACCTCCCTCCCCCCTGCCGAGGCTGCTCCTCACTACCCAGGCCCCCTCTGTTCGGGAACCTGCACACCTCAGCTTTGTCGCTCCGAGCTTCGGCCCAGATGATCAGCAGTTCCAGAGCTTTCCTAAGCGCAGCCTGGGCTTCCTCTCGGCCCCCTCCGCCCTCTTGGAGCCAGGCCTTCCCAGCAGGCATAGCGGCTCCAGCCAAGCCGCTCTCCCCCCAGAAAGAATCCGCGTGCAGCCCGAGAAGAAAGGCCCCTGTGTCTGTGGGAATTGGCCTTCTCCCTCCCTCCCAGCCTTACTCTGAGCAGCAGCCCTCGGGCACCGACTTGCTCCCTGCACCCCTCCCTGGCATGTTAAGTGCCCTGGGCCTCCTGGGACTGCCTGGTGCCAGCTGCTGGAAATGCCCGGGCAGAGCGTTCGCACCGGGGCTCCAGCATTCCCATTCATGCTGTGACGCAGCGGCTTGGCTGGCTGCCGGCTGGCCTCGCTGCCCGGGAAGCTTAGCACATGGCCCCTGGCTGCAGGCCTAGGCACCTTGCCATCCCGAGGGCCTCCGGGGTTCGGCTGTAGCGCGGCAGCTTCTCGGCCCCTCTAAATCCCGCCGCCGCTTTGCTTTGCAGGGTTCAGATGATGAAGAAGAGGGGCAGAAAGTGCCCCCACCCCCGGAGACGCCCATGCCGCCGCCTCTGCCCCCGACTCCAGACCAGGTCATTGTCAGGAAGGACTACGACCCCAAAGGTAGGATCTGCCTTCCTGCCTTCCTGTTCCTCAGCCCTGCCCTGCCCTGCCCGGTTCTCGAATGGCTCGAGGCGGCTTGTTAAAGGCACCGATAGCCCCTCCAGCCCAGGCCTCGCCGTGGGTCACCGGGAGTAGCCATCTCTGGCGCCCGGACAATCCCCCCAGCGCCGGGTGCCGTGTGGCACTGAATGGATGTGTCGTGGATGAGTGATGCACGAATGGAAGGACACCCTCTTCCCCCAGCTGCCACCCAGGGTTCTCACTCAGCATCTCTCCCCCTTCAGCGTCCAAGCCGCTGCCTCCAGCCCCTGCTCCGGATGAGTACCTGGTGTCCCCCATCACCGGGGAGAAGATCCCGGCCAGCAAAATGCAGGAACACATGCGCATCGGGCTGCTCGACCCCCGCTGGCTGGAGCAGCGAGATCGCTCCATCCGCGAGAAGCAGAGTGACGACGAGGTGTACGCTCCAGGTGAGGTGGGGGTGCCCCCACCCCGCCACACCCCTTCTCTGACTCAGCCCTGACTCACGGTGACCCGTGGGAATCTCTGAACCACAGTTGACTTGCTGTAAGCAAACATAGAAAGCAGCGGTTGAGCGCCACAGAAGCTTTCAAGGTTATGCACGGCCTGCGATGCTACAGAAGAACCCCCCTCCCCCCCATTTGGCAGAATGACTAGCGATAGGACTCCCCCAAAGACAGGCGCCTGACAGGGATGGCGTGTACCCATTGACATCCCAGAGCCAGATCTGACCAGCCGGGAGGGTGCCCATTCTGCAGACTGTCTTACAATGAGACGGGGAACCGACCCAGAGGGAGGGGACCACGCTTTCCGTCTTGACTCTGCTGCTTGCTACTCACGTGACCCTGTCCTCTCGCTTGCCTTTCATTGCCAAGGAGCTGGACAGCCTCTGGTGTATAGGCTTCTGTAGAGCTGATGGGGCAGCCTTCCCCCGGCTCAGAGGACAGGCATGCGGGTGGGACAGTCAGCCTTGTCCCATGGGCCCAGCCTCCACCCGGCACCCAGAGAGCTGCTGCTTTCCAAAGGGCACGTGGTGTAGAATCCCTTTCTGTCCCGCCTCTGTCCAGGTCTGGACATCGAGAGCAGCTTGAAACAGTTGGCCGAGCGCCGTACCGACATCTTCGGTGTGGAGGAAACGGCCATCGGGAAGAAGATCGGCGAGGAGGAGATCCAGAAGCCGGAGGAAAAGGTGCAGTTTGGGTGACCCCGGAGCCTTCCCTGCCCGCGGACCCCACACCGGGCTCGGTTCCGGCGTCCTGACGAGCTGCGGTGCCGCTTTCCCCCGCAGGTGACCTGGGACGGCCACTCGGGCAGCATGGCTCGAACCCAGCAGGCTGCGCAGGCCAACATCACCCTCCAGGAGCAGATCGAGGCCATCCACAAGGCGAAGGGCCTGGTGCCAGAGGACGACACCAAGGAGAAGATCGGCCCCAGCAAGCCCAACGAGATCCCGCAGCAGCCGCCGCCTCCATCCTCCGCCACCAACATCCCCAGCTCCGCCCCGCCCATCACCTCGGTGCCGCGGCCCCCGGCAGTAAGCCACAGCTGCCTGGTCCCCGACCTTGTAGAGCGTGGGTCCTGCGGTGGGGCACTACTGGCTGAGAAGGCAGCTGCCTGAGTGCAGGGCCTGAGTGCTGAGCGGGTCAGACACAGAGCCTTTAAGTGGAAGTGAGGGCCTCTAGCCTGACCTCTCTGTGGGAGGATTAGAACGGGGGTGGGGGTGGGGGGAATGGGGGGGAGGCAAGTGGCAGATGCAAACAGGCTTGGGGCAGAGGGGCTGCAGGGCTTTGTGGGCCTTTGAGGAGCGCTTGCTCGTCTCCAGAGGCTCCGTCAAGGTCAGCCTGTTTGGCTCTCAGTGTGGCCCTGAGCGGCTGGTTGAGTCCCAAGTGGGAAGATGCCGCCCCTGGTCTCTGGGTGAAGTTCCTGTCCTAGCCTGGGGTGAGGCTGCGGTCTCTCAGCCCCAGGGGCCTGAGTTGGAGCCCCATCCTTATAGTCTGCAGGTGACCGGTTGCCAGCCGTGAGTCCCGTCCCCCCCCTCCCCCCCGGGCTTCCTATGACCTTGGGGTCCCTTCTCCCCGCAGATGCCGCCTCCTGTCCGTACCACAGTCGTGTCCGCAGTGCCCGTCATGCCCCGGCCCCCCATGGCTTCGGTGGTGCGACTGCCTCCAGGCTCAGTGATCGCACCCATGCCGCCTATTATCCACGCGCCCAGGATCAACGTGGTGCCCATGCCTCCCTCCGCCCCTCCCATCATGGCGCCCCGCCCACCTCCTATGATTGTGCCAACAGGTCAGTGTCTCACGTGGCTTTCTGGGCCATTTGGTCAGCACTCTAGGCCAAGCACTCGGAGCAGAGCAGTGGCTGGTGGTGAGCTAGCTGCTCAGGCCCGGGCTCTAGCATAGAAGAAAGCCATACTTACCCCTGTGAGTTCCCTGAGCCAGGAGCTGGGAGCCACGACTCTTGGGGGACATGGTCTGATGGGACAGAGCCGGGGTTCGTGCAGCTGGAGGAGTCAGGCCCTAGGCAGGCGCAAAGCCTCACAGTGATGCCTGCTGCCAGGCACCCCTCCAGCCATCAGCCCTGCCCCAATCTGGGCAGCATCCCCGGTCCCCTGGCCAGGAAACGGGCTGGCTGCCAGACTCAGCAAGGACAGCCCTTCACCCCTCTCACTGCGAGAAACAGGAGACCTTTGCCATCTCCCCCCTGAGGTCCCACCAGCCTGAGTCCTGGGCTCCTCCCCCCCTCACACAGCTGCTTATTCTGTCCTTCCAGCCTTTGTGCCCGCTCCACCTGTGGCCCCTGTCCCGGCTCCAGCCCCCATGCCCCCTGTCCACCCTCCGCCGCCCATGGAAGATGAGCCTGCCTCCAAGAAACTAAAGACCGAGGACAGCCTCATGCCCGAGGAGGAGTTCCTTCGCAGAAACAAGGTGTGTGACCCCACAGCGCTGCCCGTGGCCGCGAGCATCCAGCTGGGAGCCCAGTCCTGCCCCCCCAAAAAACGCTGCCCGGCCCGCCCTATTCTGCTCCCATGGTTTTGACTTCCAAGGCCTGGGTCAGCCACTGTGGCCCGGGAGGGCGTCTGAGCACATCCCTGATGTGGGTGCGCAGGCGGAGGAGCAGACAGCATCGGCTCCCGGGGTGCGCTGTGGCAGCGGCCGGGGGGAGACCAGCTGCACAGGCAGCAGGACTTGTGTGTGGAAGGGACCCCCGACCCCAGAGCAGCGATTTCCAACCTTCTTCGTCTCAGGGCCCACACACACACAACGACTAACATTCTGCTGCACACCGAAAATGGGTATTTTTTGCCAATATGTTGGTGGTGTCATTTTTTTATTTGACAATCTAAGGGGAAAGGGGTCAGGTATTGCATGTTTTAAAAATTCTAGCAGCGCACCGGTGGAAAATCACTGCCCTATAGGAAATCCTGGGTGCAGTTCTTAATTTCTCTGTGGCCCTCTCCTCCGGGTTCAGCCCTTAGGAAATCCCTAAAGGGATCCTATTGCGACATACTGTACGCGCACTTGTCCATTTAGTGCTCTCAACAGTACCGTGCAGTGGTTGTGATTAGCTGCCTGATAGACATGGCATTGAAGTTCAAAGAGACCTAGTTACTAGTTAGCGGGGAGGCTGAGTTGAAACCCAGGTTTTCTGATTTCACAGTTCATATTCTCATTTTAAAGAAAAGAAGCCAAACCTTGTGCCATGTCACCAGTGGCATCAGGGACCAGTGTCCAGAAGCCCAGATGGAGAGGTGACACTGTCTAGACTGGCCCAGGAATAGGAGAGCATAGCAGCCCTGTGAGACCTGGCTCAGGGATCCCAGGCATAAAGGCCACCTCCTGTTTTGCAGGGTCCAGTGTCCATCAAGGTTCAAGTGCCCAACATGCAGGATAAGACGGAATGGAAGCTGAACGGACAGGTGCTGGTCTTCACCCTCCCGCTCACCGACCAGGTACGAGCTGCTGCAGGGGAGCCGAGGGGTCAAGGGCCAGCTTCCTTCAGCTGACTTAGCCCAAGGGTAATGGCCTTCCTGTCCCACAGGTCTCTGTTATCAAGGTGAAAATCCACGAGGCCACGGGCATGCCTGCAGGGAAACAGAAGCTGCAGTATGAGGTGAGGCCGCCGTCTGGTCCTGCCCCTTGGGTCACAAGGCTTCTGTCATCCCAGAAGTCCCCGGTGGAACCACAGGAGCGGGGAGATGCCTGGAGGTGGCCATCTGAGTCCGCCCTAGGAGTAACGATGCTGCCGGGGGGCAGTGCTGGGCAGCTTAGCCTGACAGGGTGGCTTTAGTGGGTCACAATCTGACCTTGTGTGGGTCCAAAAACCCTCTGCCTCAGTGACAAGGGTGGACATCTGGGAACAGTTCTGGGGTGCTCTAGTGGGTTTCTGGTCCAGGGGTGGAGCCGCCAGACAGTGTGGTTTCAAGTAGCCTGGCTTTGTGCATGGACAGAGGTGATAGTGCAGCTAGGTCTGTGCCCAGCGGTCTCACAGGGCTGCTGGGTTGTCCCACTTTGGACTTTGACACATTTGCACTCTGGGCCTCAGTTTCCTGCTCTGCATATGTGGCCGTTGGGCTGGTTGGTCTCTAAAGGTTGTCAGGGCCAGCTTCTTGGAGAGTTGACAAAAAGGAAGAACATGGGACGAAGGGAAGGAAGGAGCGAGGACGGGTAAAGCATTCTGGGAGGAATCAGAGGAAAGGAAGGAAGGAAAAGCAAAGCATTCTGGAAAGAACCAGAGACCTGCCCTGTGCCTGCATCCCCCCTTGCCCCCGGCCTTCCTTCAGCTCCTGTGTTCACCAAGTTCGGAATGTGAACAGACATTGGCAGCGAGGCTGCGCAATGTGCTCGAGGCCAGGTTGCCCACGCTAACTAAGCACACCGTCTGTCTTGCAGGGCATCTTCATCAAGGACTCCAACTCCCTGGCCTACTACAACATGGCCAACGGCGCGGTCATCCACCTGGCCCTCAAGGAGAGAGGTGGCAGAAAGAAGTAGAGGAGGAACCTGTCAGGTCCCAGCCATTGCTGTTTGGACTCTCCTATCCCTCACCCCTGCCCCCGATCCCGGAGACCCTGCCTTGGACATGGGTTTCCCTCTTGGTTTGGAAATTGAAGTTGTCCTGCAGTTTCCTCCCCTCCCCCTCCCCACTTTGTTAAGAGAGGGCTTCCGACGCCTCTCTCCTCCCCAGTGGTCTCTGGAACTCCTTTGTGTTCGAGTCTTGGTTTGAAGGGATTCGTTTCCGCTGGCAGCCCTTTAGGAAATGTGAACCCAGGAATGTTCTGGGGATGGTGTCATAGTGCTGATCGGCACTTGGCTGATAGGATGTGCTTGTTGTCGTCATTAATCACTTTGTGTTTTGCCACAGGCTGTCTAATAAACTCTTGGACCCTTCTTGTGAAATCAGTGTCATAAGACTTGTGTCTTGGCCACCTGCACCCTGTCCAGACTCAAGGCAGGGGGGGAGAGGGAAGGAGGGTAGCACTGGGTCTTTAACTAACTTATTGACACCATCAGGACTTGCATGACTCATGGGAAGATATATTTTTATTATCCTTTTAAAGCATTCCGACTCCAGAGGCACAGCCCTGTGATTTAGCAGGCTAACACAGATGTCTTCAACAGCCACGAGCACGGGAGAACAAGGACGGGTGAGATGCAGTTCTGGGGTCGGGGGACAGCGGTGAGACGCGTGCAGTGAGACTCGAGGGTAGGGTTTCCTGCAGGCTGGAATCACCCCTCACCTCACTGGCTCTTGACCTTGGGCCGGTGGCTTATGCTGAGTGAGCACAGGGACATGAGGTTTTTTAAAAAAATGTATTTAATTGTGCTGAGGCCATGAACTATTCCAAGGACTATAAAGTTGAACCAGTTTACCCCCTATTGTCCTAAATACTTTATCAAAATTTTAACTCATGTAATACTGACCTGAGTATTCCTGTGTGTGTGTGTGTGTGCAAACAGCACTTCCCTATTAGCTCAGTCTGTAAGTCACAAGACCAGACATGGTGTGACTGGGTTCTCTGCTTTGGGTCTCACAAGGCTGAGATCAAGATACTGGCTGGGCTGCATTCCCTCTGGAGGCTCCGGGAAGAATCTGCTCCAAACTCCTTAGCTCCTTCGTTCTGGATGAATCCAGTTCCTTGTGGTTGTAGGAGGAAATCCCTGCTTCCTTGCTGTCTGTCAGCTGGGGGTGACTCTCAGCTCTGAGGCCCAGGGCTACCTGCGTTTCTTGGGGCGTGGCCCTCTGCATCTTCACAGTCGGCAACGGCACGTTGAATCTCATGTTCGGAATCTGACTACCGAGTATTCCTGTTTTTACCCTTGAGTAAACTGAGGCACAGAGAGGGTAAGTCACACAGTAAAGAGATGAAAATGTGTGCAGAATACCTCTCACAGTCCTTGCCCCCTAGTGAGGGCCAGGTGCAGGCTGTTATTTTGGGGATTGCGCTATCACAGGGAGGGAGGCAGGTGGAAGCCTGCTGGTAACTTCCCTGGTTTTAAATATAAAGCTGATTTCATCCCGAACATCTCGTGTGTGTGTTCCCCACGGGTCCCCAAAGCCTTCTCTTTGCAGGCCCTCCATTTGGTCCTCCTAGCTGCCCCATGAGGTCACCTCTAAGCCTCAGAGGGGTGAAGCCATTTCCAAGGTCACAGAACCAGTATGTTAGTCAACACCCTCCTCCTCACCCTTCACCCCCCCAGTCCAGAGCTCCCAACCTCCAACCTAAGGCTCAGGTGGCCCCTCTACAGTGCCAGTCATGGCTCCATTACCAACGGCTGGACCCAGTTTTGAACTTGGCCTGTGTGGGACGTTACTCCTCATCCTTTTTGACATTTGCCTCCTGCCTGGTTGCTGCAAGTTTTCTCCAGGAGCCGAGGCTGAAATTGGGCTTTCTGAAGTGGGCTCTGCTGCTCCATGGCCAACACCCCCACCCCCCCCCCCCCGGAACACACACCACCTGGCTCTCACTCCCAGAGGGAAGGGATCAGGAGACCTGGGGGAGTCCCCCCCCTCCACACTCTCCTTTCTTCCTGCCATTGGCTCTGGAGAGGGACACGCCTCCACAGATTGGCAGGACCCGCAGGCCCGCCGGGACGAGGCCGGGACAAGGCCTGGAATGCTGCTGGGAGGAATGTGAGTGAATGGGACCTTTGAGTGGCCCTCTGGGCCCGACCCCAGCTTCCCAGAGCTCCTGAATGGGCGTCTGTCCTGGCTCGGCCGCAGCAGGCCCATTGACCACAAGGCAGCCTTGTGTCCGTCAGAGGCCCCGGGCCCGCCCGGCACTGTGCCGCTCTTGTTCAGGGCCTGCTTGCACAGCTCTTCTCGCCTCCATCTTCCGAGGGTTGTCTGCCCCACCGTTTGGGCGAGGGAGATCCGCGGTCAAGCAGCCAGCGAGGGCTCTGGAAGGCCAAGGCCGCTCTTCCGTTCCTGGGGCCCACGCTGCCCTCACTGCTCGCCCAGGCGGGGCTGTGAGTTGGGGACAGATGTTCCTGGTGTGGCGCTGCTAGGAAAACTCGGCAAAACTTGATGATTTTAAAGACTTGCTTCGGGAGTAGTGGCCATTAAGGAATTTCACTTTCAATGGCAGTGGCTGCTCAGAATGAGCACTTCTGTAGCTCAGAGGCTACTAATGATTAGACCCATTTCACTTGTTAAGATTACAGCATTGCATTAGAGAATATATATAAAGGTTATACAGTGGTACCTCGAGATACGAGTTTAATTCGTTCGGTAACCTTGAGGCGTGGGAAACTATGAGACGCTCGAGTCGCGGTAAACTGGTGGGTCGTGTGCAGCCGGCCGATCTGCGCGATTAACTCCTATCTCAAATGGTGCTCGTGTTTCAAAGCAAAAATCCTCGCTCGAAGGCTTGTATCTCAAAAATCTCATGTTAGGGCACTCGTATCTCGAGGTACCACTGTATTAGGTTAAGTTAGGATATATACTTGAATGGAAATCTGTGGTATAGTATACTTATAGCGGTCCTTAGGTAATATTTCATTTATCCCTGTAATTCAAAAAGCAAAAGTAGTGCAATATAGCTTATGTTTAAGAGTATACAGTCTAAAAAAAAAGAGTATACACTCTAGTATGTAAGATTTTTTGTTGTCCTTACCTGAGGATATTTTTCCATTGATTTTTTATGTGTGTTTTTAAAATTTTATTTTATTGATTTTTTTACAGAGAGGGAGAGTGAGAAACATTGATGAGAGAGAAACATGGATCAGCTGCCTCTTGCACACTCCCCACTGAGGATGTGCCCGTAACCAAGGTACATGCCCTTGATTGGAATCGAACCTGGGACCCTTCAGTCCTCAGGCCGACGCTCTATCCACTGAGCCAAACCGGTCAGGGCTTCATTGATTTTTAGATAGTGGAAGGGAGGGGAGGAGACACATCAATTGGTTGTTCCCTGCACGCACCCTGACCAGGGCTAGGGATTGAGCCTTCAAACCAGGTATGTGCTCTTGACCGGAATTGAACCCGGGACTCTTCAGTCCGTGAGCCAACGCTCTATCCACCGTTTAGAAGAGAAAAAGAATGCTGCCGCTCTGGCCGGAGTGGCTCAGTGGTTAGAGTGTTGGCCCTTGCACCAAAGGGTCAGGTTGTAGGTTCAATTCCCAGTCAAGGGCATGCAGCTGGGTTGTAGTTTTGAACCCTGGCCCCAATTGGGGTGTGGGCAGGAGGCAACCAATCAATGTCTCATCAGTGTTTCCCTTTTTCCTCCCTCCCTCCCTTCCACTGTAAAATCAATGGGGAAAAAGATCTCCGGTGAGGATTAACCAAAAAGAAGAAGAAAAAAAATGTTTCTCATGTTCTAATTTTCTTACATAAGATCACGCAGGATTCACAATTGGGCAGAAGGTGTCGGAAGAATCATTTGTTGTGTGGATGTGTGAAAAGAGGTGTGCGCCTAGAGCTGATGCTGTGAGCGGCTGTGATTGGGGGTGGAGCAGTCATAGGAAGAACAAAAAGGAGGAAAAAGAAAAACGAGGCCGATAGCCCCTGCGGCAGCCTCTGAATCACACTGCTCCCGAAGCTTCCTCACCTTTGCGTTTTCTGAAGACCCGTTACACTGCACCCCTGATGGCACCCACTGGCATGGGTTCTCTGCCTCGTGGACCAGAAGATGCTTACCTGTGACTCTCAGTGTAGGGACAGAGAAGCTTCATGGTTTACCTACTCATCACCAGCTGTTGGGGGACCAGTGGCTGGCTACTTCTGAATCACCACCGCCGTCATTACAAATAAAGGTTATCGCATCTGGATGCTGACAGGTTTCCTGAGTGGGTGCAAGCTCCCCGTACAAGAGGGAACTGCACGGGGGCCTGTGTGAGCACCCCACGCTAAACTTTCAGGAGCGGCCCCAGTTGGGTGAGATTCCAGGTTATCAATATATCCCCATAGCCCTGCTCAAGTGTCTCATCCTCAAAAGAACCCCATCATCATTCACTCCTTTCTCACTACAGTCTAACCACAGCATCTGAGCCTGCTTCCCTTTCAATTCCTTCACACTGTTCTTTCTCCCAGGTCCTCACAGGGCTGCTTCCTCATTGCTCCCCTCGCCACCCCACCAAGTCCCACTTCCACCCCCAGCATCCTCTGTACCTTACCCTGCCTTTCCCCCCCCCTTTCACACACTGCCTGACAAGTGTTCTATGCTTGTTCATGTTCTCCCTCCTCCCCTGAAATAGCAACTCCGGTGAGCCAGGACTTCATCTCCTTTGTTCACCAGAGTAATAGCAAATACGTTTAAGAGCTCTGGAGTCTAGAAGTGAAGAAACCTAACATTTGATTGCATGTCCACCGTGTGCTGGAGGCTTCAGTGACATGGCTCGCCGACTTCAAGTAATGACTGACATTCCTGTGTTTCAGAAGAGGAAACAGGTCCTGAGAAGTTAAACAATTTTACATAGGAACATCCAGTTATGGAGAAGACACATCCATGAAACGAAGACGCCCAAGCCACGTGCCGCTGGTTAAATTAGGTAAACTTCCCTGCTGCAGACACAGGCCGGGCTGGGAACAGACACGACAATAATGAATTTGCAAGTGCTTTGCAACCTACAGATGCCACCACTCCTGGCTCCCATTTACTGGGTAGCTCTGTGTGACAGATGCTCAGCACATATTATCACACTCAAGTCTCAGAACAGCTCTTCTAAGGAGGTTTTTTTTTTCAGTATTTCCATTTTGCAGATGAAATGGGCTCCAAAAGAAAGGATTTGCTCAGTGACAGAGCAGAGATTTGAATCCTGGGTGGTCTGATGTAAGAAAATTAGAAGGCCTTTACTTAAGAAACATCTATCCGGTCTCCCAGAGAAGGACACCTGGGTCCCTCTAACCCCCCACCCCACCCCAAATACCCTGGGGGTGGACATCGCTGTATACAGGTGCCTTTACAGAACTGAAGATGTTTGGGAAATGGCTCTAGGACCAGAATTACGGAATCAAAGGGGTGGAGATACTTGGCCAGCCTTGGTCATCTGCTCCAGGTGTATCTGGCTCCCCTCTCCCTCTCTTGGGATAGGCCCACATCCCCATGTGCGGCCCACTCTGCCCCTCCTGGGAGCTGGAGCTGGCCCGAGAGCCCACCACTCTGTCTGGAGCCACTGGAGAGGAGGGAACATCCTCCCAGACTGAGAATTCAAGACCAAAATAGCCTGTGCCCACTCCCATGTCTGCTGTTGCCCTGTTTATGGAAAACCAGAAGCCTCTGGAATGTGGAGACAGAACAGCAAAGTCTTCAAGAATGTCTGGGCCACACGGCAACAGGGAGATGACTGGTGAGATCACTGGCGTCTTAAGACCCGCCTCTTGGGGCTCGCTTTGGGCCCCCGAGCAGCCAGCCTGTCCCCAGCCCTGCAGCTCAGGTCTGGCTCTTGTGGTCCCTTCCTGGCTCTGGGCCTGTCTCCCTTACAGCTCTAGAGTAGGTAGTGGGATGACAACATGGTACTGGACTTACATTGGGGACTATCATTATGGCTCCAAGTGCTGATGACCACCCCTGGGGTCGGAAGTAGGCTGCTGGGAGCTAAGTCTGTGTCGTTACCATGGGCTCATGTCTCCCAATATAAGCAGTGGGTAAGAGCTAGGTTCAACTCTTGGCTCTGCCACCGTTAGTTCTGGGACCCTAGGCCGGTGACGTCACTTCCCTGCACCTCAGTTTTCTTAACTGGAAAAGGGGACTAATAATAGTATCTACCTTGTTGCCTAAAGATTGTAAGACTAGAGGCTCAGTGCATGAAATTTGTGCACGGTAGGGTCCCTAGTGGCTGCTGGCCATCAGGGCCTTCCTCTGTTCCGCGCCGCCCCCTGATGGTCAGTGCATGTCATAGTGAGCAACTCCCAATTGGTCGAACTCCTGAGGGGATACTTTGCAGATTAGGCTTCTATACATAGATAGATGGTTGAACAGTTTGGAACACAGCTTGCCAGTTCCTCAAAAGGTTTAAATAGAGTTACCAGCGGTCCCAGAAATTCCCACTCCTGGATATTTAGCCAAGAGAAACAAAAATGTTTTCCCACAAAAGTTTGCACCTCAGTGTTCCTAGCAGCATTATTCAAACTAGCTCCCGCAAAATAGAAACAACCCAAATTGACCATCACTTGACAAATGGATAAACAAAATGAGGTCTATCCATTCAATGGAATATTACTCAGCTATAAAAAAAAGAATAAAGTCGTGGTAGAGGCAACAACATGAATGGAAATTGAAAACACTACAGGCTAAATGAAATAAGCCACACAAAGGGCACATATAGTTCCACTTATATGAAATATCCAGGAAAAGGCAAAGCTAGACCAGCGGTTCTCAACCTGTGGGTCGCGACCCCTTTGGGGGTCGAACGACCCTTTCACAGGGGTCGCCTAAGACCATCGGGAAATGCAGATATTGACATCACGATGCATCACAGTAGCAACATTTCAGGTTGGGGGTCACCACCCCATGAGGAACTGTATGCAAGGGTCGCGGCCTGAGGAAGGTTGAGAACCACTGATGTAGACAGTTAAGCAGATTCATGGTTGCCAGGAGCTGGGCGAGGAAGGCTGGGGAGTGATGCTAGTGGACAGGAATTTCTTCTGGGAGTGATGAAAACGTTTAAAAATCAGATTATGGTGATGGTTGCACACTCTATAGGCTTAACGCCACTGAGTTATACACTTTAAACGGGTACATTTTTACAGTTATGTCGATTATTATATCTCCCAGTTGTGTGTAAAAAAGTGTGGGAAGATTCTCTAAGAGAAAGCGGGCAGTTGCATGGCTCAATAAACTTTGGCTCTTATTTTTTAAGTGTTTTATCGGTACCGTTACAGGTGTCCCTCTGGTTATTATTTTTCTTTGTTGGTTAATCCTCAGCAGATATTTTTCCATTGATGTTTTTAGAGTGGAAAGGAGGTGGGGAGTGTGGGGGGGGGAGAGAGACACGTGATCTGGTTCCTCCCCCAAGCACCCCTGCGACTGGGGCCGGGGATTCCAGCCTGCACCCCAGGAGCTTGCCCTTGACCTGAAACGAACCCGGGACCCTTCAGTCCGTGGGCAACGCTCTATCTGCTGCGCCAAACCGGCCAGGGCTGGTTCTTCTTCTGCAAAGGTCTACCAGGAGCTCATTTAAAGCCCCAGAAGCATAACCCTCACCCACGTTCTGGGGGCGGGGGGGTCTCGCGAGGAGCCGGGAGGAAGACTGCACGGCCTCCCTCCCTCCAGGTGCCGGAGCCGGCTCCCGCCAACCCGGAAAGGGCCGGGGCCGCGCTTGCAGGTGAGCTCCGGTGATTGGCAGCCCCGGGGAGGGGGAAGTGGGGCTGCCCCGCCTCCTCACGGCGGGCCTGTAGGCGCCGTCCTGGGGGGAGGTGGGCGGGCCCCGGGGCGGGGTCCGCGTCGCCCATTGGGCGTGGGAGGAGGGCTTGCGGAGGGCCCGCCTCCGGCCTCGCCGCGGCCAATGGGCGCGGCGCGTGGGCGGGGCGTCGGCTGGGCGGCTCGGGCGGCTCGGGCGGCTGAGGTGGCGAGGCGTCCGCGGAGGCTGAGGCGGCGGCGGCGGCGGCGGCGG